>NMRB01001291.1:96064-111628 GCA_002633025.1 Notospermus geniculatus
TACCTGCTTTCAAAAGTATTGTTATCACATCCAGAGAGTCGCCAGCTTAAGTTCGGAGTCATATTTGCCTTTTCTTGAGTGATGATTACCATGGAAGTGTTATAATAGACATCCTGCGAAACAAACTCGCTAGCCCAGTGGTACGGCGTTCCGCGTTTTCGGTTTGCTCCACTTGTACCACTGGCTTCAAACGCCCTCATCACTTCTGCTCAGAATGAGCAGAATGAATAAAAACTGATCTACAGCTAGTTTTCCACCCTAATAAAATCATAATCGTACTGTCAAGTTTAGAAGTGTACCAAAACACCGAACACACCATGATTTTTTAACATTTGTTCGTTATTTTGTGATGCACTATTTTGCGGCGGATTACACGTGTGGCTGTGATTCGGTTCGGTCGTTCCGGCAGAAATAGTTTCTATTTTAGAAGCAACGAAATCGATGGACCAATCAGCTTCGTCGAATTTGACCACATGATTTTGTGAGTGTAAACATAACCACGTGCAACAAGGAGGCACGTCATTCCTACGCGAAAAGAAGTACCGGGCACTGACGTTTGAAGGCAGAGTCAGTAAGGTGAACCGTCTGACCTCTGCGTTGGAGATTGCCTGCGAAAGTCGGCCATGACAGTTCAGAAGGGGTAAACAAACCTCGGCCTAGTGCATAAGTACAGTTGGCTCCAGTGCTTACCGTCTCTTCAATGCACTAGGCTGATGTTTGTTTACCCCTTCTGACCTGTCATGGCCGACTTTCGCAGGATGTCCATACCTCAATATGATTTACTCATAAAACCTCTGTGCATGATGGGTTCGCTACCGTCTCGTTGTCGTTGGTACAAAGTAAACTACGTTTGATACTCCGCGACAGCCGTGGAACCACAGCAACCACCGACCTCTGAAAACAGCGCAGCCTCTACCACGTCAACAAATGCGGAGGGATACACGTCTAAATACCACAGAGGGTAACTACTTTTGAAAGCACACAAAGGTGACATCTTACCTCTGGCGTTTGATGCCACAAAGTTGTAAGAGAAGAGTGAAACCCTGGCAAGCCGTATCATATCTCAGTCACTACTCGGCCTGTGTGATCTCTGAACGAGATAAAACCCACGTCACGCAGACAGCAACAACATCAAACGGAACAGTTTCAATATACACTGTATATCATTGGGAGGTCAAGTGTGTACCCTGCCGTTACCAGGGGCTCAAACCTTTAAGACAGGGAC
The DNA here is from genome assembly GCA_002633025.1 of Notospermus geniculatus. Lineage (NCBI taxonomy): Eukaryota > Metazoa > Nemertea > Pilidiophora > Heteronemertea > Lineidae > Notospermus > Notospermus geniculatus. The sequence goes on from NMRB01001291.1 coordinate 97,290, forward strand.
GATGACATTTACGTCGTGGTCAAATGAAGCGATTCAAAAGATTGGCTTCAGATGCTGGTTGTTTCTCCCAAGATGGCCATCGGCTCAGTTTTAAGTCATCCTTAACCCTTTCACGCAGTGGCAGTTCCACAAGACAGGTGTGATAGGAATCAACGTCCTAGGAATGGAAGTCCGCCAAACAATAGCCCGCTATTGTAAAGTTATATTCGAATGGTCATGGTCTCTCTAGCCATGTATTCTAATCCCACGCTGAACAATAAAACCGGACTTTGGTTCCAGGGGGACTTTGATTCCNCTACAATGTTACAAGAAACCCTGTCGAATAGGTATTCATTGGAAAGTGCTCACTGAGAGCTTTCCAATGAATACCTATGTACCAGGTTTCAAGTGACTTTCAAAACCTTTTCGGATATTTTTATTTTACGGCTAGTCTTGTCAGTGAAGAAGTTAACCCGTTTGTGAGAGGGGATTTTCCACCGTATCTACCGTAAGGTTTACCGTAGATGTTCTAAAACGTCCCTTTTTTGCTCTCCGTACACATGATGATTGACTCAGTATGGGAACGACAATGAATGGACACAGGAGCTCATTTCTTGGGGTAATTACATTTGACCATAACTGTAGACCGCATGATACGTTATCGTTTACGAGAGGCGAGTATATCTAAACCTCTCTATAGGCGTACCAAGTAATCAATATGAAGCCCATCACTTGGCCGATTTCATCGTCCATGCAAATGTACCACAATTAAATATATAAAAATTGATGACCCCATCGGGCTATAATTCATTCGGTGGCTTTCTGAAGTGGTTTGTAATGAAAGGATTGGTCAGAAGTCACCGGGGATGACCCACGTGATGAGGATTAATGGTGGATCGGGTTGGATGAGATGAGAGAGAGGTACATGTATCTTTGAACTAAACAACTTGATCTTTGCCACTTAACCCCAAGCTGTCAGAGTGGCGCAGCGAAAAAAACAGCGTCTGCCACCACTGAGGTTCCGAGTTCGATCCCCAGCTCCCGCCACCCTGTGCGGTTTTCACAGGGTTTTGGATAATATGGGCGGTTATATCCGCAAAAAGTACTAGAAGTTGACGTAAAAGATTTTTATTACAACGGGATATATTTTCTTGTAACAGCCGATTATTATTGTGACGGTCAAATTGTTGCAACGCTCAGGCATTTTTATTGTAACGATATGATTTTTATTGTAACGTCTGTATTTATCGCCTGAAAATGGCGCACCATTCAAAACTGTGGCAACGTCTAAAAAAGTGACCGTCTCTTAAAAGGCAACGACTCGAGCGCCGCTCAACGTCTCATTAATGAACGACTCCAAATCATGTCAACGTCTGTGTATGGCGTACCATTCGAAATTATCGCTACTTTTGAACGTCTCTGATAAGGCACGTCTCCAAATTCTGTTAAAGCGAATGGCTCGCGGGGTTTGTTTACATTTTTGGTGGTACCTTCCATAGAGAGTGAATCTAGCCTCCAGGCAAAGCCGTGCTCCAGCCAAATGCAACACCTGTGCAAATATGCGAATGTAAACACTGGGGACGAGGTTCCATTAAAAAATTGTTAAAATGGGTTAATGACGTTTTCAAATTCAGTAGGTCAAGATGTACATTTTGTACTATTCCCATTGATTTTGAAGCGGCAGATTTTGCACAATGCGCCTCCGAAGTTTGGCTGTCTAATGCATTTCCCATTAAACTAATATCCTTCTTTTGCCTTTTTCTCAAAATGGTGCTTGATATCGATGACCAACTGTCATGGCGCCACAACAAACCCCGCGAGCCATTCGCTTTAACGATTCGAGTGCCACCCAACGTCTCCTTTGTGAACGACTCCAAATTACAGTTAAACCGGCAGAATCCCCTGTAGGCCTCGTGGAAACGGGCCTTAAGGGTATCCAAATGTCAATAGCACTTTTTGCCCCTAATGCTCGTCTACTGATCAAGTGCTGGCGTTAGAACTTGGATTGCAGTCTGCTAGCGATCTCAGTGCATCATGGGTAAAGACAAACAGTTGTTGCCGTCGTGTGAAGTAAACATATATACTCCACGACAACCTGTACCAGTAATGACAACGGCAACATAACAGAAAAGGTGAAAAAATTGGCACCGTTCGCATTTCATTTTAGCACATACCACACGAAAATAGGTACGGGGAATAATAGTAAAAAGGGGCGAGCTGTCGGGAAGGTGAACTGCGTGGGTTATGAACAGGAGATGTTTAATACATCTTCGCCATAAATAGCTATCTAATGCTATATTTGCCATCTAAGGCGGCGAACAGAGGAAATATGTTCTCAGTTTATAAAGAATAAAGGGAGCGATTCTCAGAAGCTTTTCTTCGCTTCTTTTCGGTGACTAAGGGTCTTGAATCCCTCTGACAGGATTCGGCCGAAAGAAGGATCGATCTGATTTCAACGCCTTTGTTCTTTTTGCGATTGAGTCTGGATTTTATTGATATATCGCAGACTTCTCTCGCTGTATCCAGGGTTCTGAGTAGCTATTGAAGTCCCCAGTAGGATGGAGGCGGGCTTTCTAAGGCTGTCTCAGAGAGACGCTATCAAAGCTCTTCTTAGGTCCTTGCATAGGCTTACAAGATGGAGGTTGAAATCACCATCACGAATGGTTTAGAACATGAAACAGAAGGAATTCCAACCAAGGTCACGTCATTTGGAATTCCAAACCGGGGACATGTAATTTGGCATTCCAATCGGGGACATGCCATTTGGAATTCCAACCGGGAACATGTAATTTGGCATTCAAACTGGGGACACATCGTTTGGAATGCAGCGGTGACATTCCATTTGGAATTCCAACCGGGGGGCATGTCATTTGGAATTCAAACCGGGGACAGATCATTTAAAATGCAACGGGGGACACATCATTTGCAATTCAAACNATGGGAGATTTGTCCCAGGGCTGTTTTTATTCTGGAATAAATTAGCATTAGATATCAATTCTCAATTCAAAATGAGCTGTGAACAAGGCATTAAACTTTAGAAATACAATGATTTACATAATACTGGTATTAAAAAATATGCATATAAATTTTTCCCACAGGTCTGTGAGGTACCTACAAAAAGGCAAAAATTTAAAAAGCGATTGTAAATTTGTTATGAAAGATAGTCTAAGCATCCGAAGACTCGAGGCTACATGGTGCCAAAAATAGATAAGCGAGCTTATCTATTTTTGATGGTGCCAATTAGTGATTTTTGGGGGGAACTCTCCATTTTTGTAGTTCACCTCTATGTGTCAGCAGGATAACATAGCCACAGGTAAATACATGAAGATCTTTGCATTTTCTATCTCAGAAACTGAACCCAGTGCCATGGAGGGATGAATGCATTGTGTACACACAGGCTGCGCGAGACTGCTTGCGGTGAGACTGCTTATGCACAGACCTGTGTAGCCGTGGAACGCATCACATCGGCCAACCCCCCCCCCCCCCCACACACACACACACACTGACACGCACAGGCAAATGAATGCATAGAAAATGCATGGAATGAATGCAAGAATCTGAAAACAGAGCAGAGCCTGCCCTGACGAGTTTACAAATTACTCGTCTCACGGCACTTACAAAGTAACACTCGGTGGTCTGTATATTGATTACTAAGAACAAATAAAACAGTGTATTTCACGATAATATTCCTTTAAACGGAGAAAATCGAGTTTACCTGAGAGATCCGCAGAGCTTCTGAAGATTTGTCAGCCATGCCACTTGCATTGCCGTGCAGCTATAAAACGCGCTTTCTGATTGGTCGACTTGGGTTTCTTTCTAAAAATAGATCATAAGGAGCGCTTCAACAGTAAAAATATATCATGTCGATTTATGGTTTGTTTTTCAGTTATTAATAGGTTGGCGTGGGTTTCACATGTATATGTGCTCCTCTAGACTATGTTTCAATCACAGGAACACATATTTGTTATCAAGAGTAATTCAATTCATTTGCAATCAGCTCTGAAACGTCAGGAAGAAATGTGGGGATTCCCAGATTTCTCATCAGACCAATCATAATGGGCGTAGGTAAAGGTCAAATTAGGTCACCTGCAGTAGTAAACAAACGCACGTGCTTTTAGTCTTCAAGCGATGTGCACAGGCTTGTTCAGAATACCTAAGCCTAGAATAAATTATGCGTAAACCTGGCCTTAGCTACAATGCTCTAGAAATAGACTTAAGGTAAGGAACTGACAAGTTTATAATTTAGAATTCTTTTTCATCAAATTCCACTTTTGTGAATTGCTCAGGACCAGGTGAGGAGTAAGGAACAACACATTAAAGGGTGGTTTCTCCAACTTAGTGACTGCTCTGTTTTTTTTTTTGTTTAAGTGGTGATCGACATGATCTATGTCAACCTGTCCTAACAACACAATAGAATGCTTCTACATAAGCCTCTCCATATGCATGTCATTGTAGGCCTACAATGACAAGACCTTGGCCTTAGGCTGAGGAGGTCCATAAGGCTGCAATCACATAGAGCTACATGCTACATGGACATGTCGGTTAACAGTGGCTTCACGGTCATGAGCCCTTTGTGAAGCCATTGTTAATCGGTGTGTCCGTGTAGCGTGTAGCTCTATGTGATTTCAGCCTTATCCGAACCAAGTTCTGTTGTGTCCTGTTAGATCCCTACCCTAGAATACAAACTACAGATTGTAAAAGTCAAATTTCTGTCATAAAAGGGAGTGTGCCTATCCCCTGCTTCATGCAGTCCTCAGTGAGAGTTTTAGTTACTTTTCCTCTGCAATTCATAAGTAAGGGCATGATACCTCATGAACAATTTGGTGAGTGATATGGACTTTAGTTTAGGTCTGTTCAATCTGACGATCAATTTATCTGTTTAAAGTAGGCGAATGTGGATAGTATGAATTCATAGAAACCACTGGCTATCATAACCATTAACAGCTGATGTGAAGAAATCTTGTACTGCTACTCATCGACCATGCCTTCATATTAACATTGTCCATCACCAGTAATTCCCAAGAAATTCAATTTTCTTTGGTATTTTATATTATAACAGTGAAACTCCCACATTATTGCACTGAAACCTGACAGTTGAAAATGTCATAAAATGTCACCAATAAATGAAAGGGTTAAGACTCTTTCATTAACTCTCTATTCTAAGTGAAAACAGGAAACCAGTGATTGCCGTTATTAAATCTCCAATATCCAACTCCGCCTGCAATCGGCCAAACAGTAGAATAGACAATACCCAGAAACCACCAACATTATACACATAAAATGACTATGACAGTCTTGCCTCAATCATGCTGTGCAATGACTTTACTCACAATTCATCTGGCAGTGGGAAATACATTAGAAAGGAGATATCATAATAAAAATGCATTAGAGCAGACAAGAATGAGATAGGTGTATGAATTGACCGCAGTCAGTGACAGCGAACACGACAGATTGAATTGAATGGGAAATGTGGCCACTCTCCAGAGGAGAAGTCTGGGTCGTAAGTCAGTATTCTATGACATCACTAAGTGATGACTGAACTTAGTTCTGAAGAATGCAATTTTTTATTCAGTTTGATACAAAGTAGTTATATCTCTCGATATAGTACTTATGTTCCACGGCTGATTGAGCAAACAGGACAGTGAACAGTTCAGTGAATGGGTAGGACTAGTACTCTTCTGGATATAAATCTGTCTAGGTTTGTGTCTGGTTGAGGCCTAGAGCTGGTGCAGGATTATAGGTTCGTGGGGGATTAAGAACCTGTCAAATTCATCAAGAGTGGATCTTAAGCCAGGTAAATGGAGTTTAGTATTGTATTATTTTTATCTTTTAAAATATGATAATCAATGTTTGGACATAGATGGGATAAAAATGCAAAATTTCATAATTTCTACAGGCCTTGTTGTTTGTTGAAAGGCTTCCTTGTCTGTGTATGAGGTTTTGAGCAAAATATCCATGCTATAATTCAGGGCAAACTCTCTCAATTCATGCACCTCTTAGGCCTACCAATATTCGAGTTCAGGTGAGTAAAGCCCTNTCAATAAGAAACATTGATTTTGTGAACATTTCTAAAGATTTGATCCACTTTGTTGAATGATTTAGGAATCACATGGAGTTTTACTATCTCTGTGATTCATTTTGGCTTGGGATTATCCACGAACGAAAAATAAAGTTCTAGGAGGACATTGTGGAGGTAAATTGGGTTGGTTTCTGCCATGCAAAGTGTGGGTGTGGCAGGGAAAGAAAGCCAGTAGTGGTAGCAATATAGACATTTCCACCAGGCATATTAGCCAGGCATTTGAGGCATTTCACTTCAGGCATTCTAGCCCTTGGAATTGAATTATGCTTATCATTAGGCCTAATTGAGAAATGATGGGACTCTTGGTCTGGGCCTTGTTTGATTAAATTCCAATAGAGTTGACTTCCTGCAATACGCTTACATCAAATATTTAAACCCTAAATGAATTAGTTCTGTGTACAGTGAACTAACAGAGCACCCAAATACCAAAACTCCTCCAAATATTGGTGACCTAAAAGTCCGCAATGAAATCGAGCTTTATTCAATCTTCAAGGTGCCTCTGAATAGTTTGAAATGAACTTAGGGCCTAAGTAATTGTTTGTTCCAATTACGTCTAGTGATTTTTGCTTAGGTACTTGGCTGATATTTAGTTGAGAATGGGTCACATTTCCAAGCACACCAAATTACACAGAAAAAATCCTCTCAACCAGCAAAATGCTGCTGTCAGAATGGCATAGTGCAAACTTTAACCTCTGTCACCTCTGAGGCTGTGGTTCAATTTCATGATTTATGGGATGCCCAATGCTGGGACTGAGGACCCCATCACCCAGTAACAATATGGCCAATTTCACAATCTTTACTGGATGTCTGCTGCTGGGACTTACAAGTAGGACCCCACCCAAATGCAATATCAGGGCCGTATTTAGCGGTGGGGGGGGCATATTTAGCGGGGGGCAAGCAAAAAATGCGATTTTCATGCAGATTTTGGACAACAAAACGCATAAAAAGGTCTTCTGCCTCCCCAGAGAGGCTTTTGCCCCCCCCCCCCAGGACCAAAAAGCTAAATACAGCCCTGAATATGATATACAGGCTTAATATTGACTATTGTGAAGGTGAACTTCACAAACACATATGATTGGCATATGTACGACTAGAACAGATCGTATTTCAATTCTGGGTGATGACCGCTATCTGCACTTCTCCAATAAAGGTGAACTTGGATAAATCCAGCCAGTAAGACTTCATGGGAGATTTGTCCCAGGGCTGTTTTTATTCTGGAATAAATTAGCATTAGATATCAATTCTCAATTCAAAATGAGCTGTGAACAAGGATTAAACTTTAGAAATACAATGATTTACATAATACTGGTATTAAAAAATATGCATATAAATTTTTCCCACAGGTCTGTGAGGTACCTATATAAAAGCAAAAATTTAAAAAGCGAGTGATTGTAAATTTCTTATGAAAGATACCGGTAAGTTTCGGAAGAGGTTACATGTCTCTGGTGGGTATTTATAGCATTTTTGCTGAAATTCTCCACTTTTGGTTGTTCGCCTCTATCTGTCAGTTACATGTATGGTACATAAAGATTTTTACCCAGATGGAGCGATGGATGTAACATTGTATCCCTTTATTTCAGCCCACTTAATTTCTGATCAACAGTAGGCTATCAGCCAGCAAGAAAGCAAATTAACAAATGAAATTTGACCATTGGCGAGAAGGCATAATCAGCACAGCATGCACTTGGTAATTCTGTTCAATTACAAATGAATAAAGCCCTTAGGTGTGACAAACATGTTGGTATCTTAGCAACTCCGACGCCATCCGCAAGAGGCCGCTGTTGCTCTGGCCGCGACCTGATTCAGACGTGCTGAATGCTTTTGGGCACTTGTCACTGCCCATATTGGCCTTGTTTTCCGTTCATACCCGATTTTACTCTTCTGGAAGCATTTGGCTGTATGTTTTTAAGGATGGATGGTCATTTCTGCGGATGAGAGGCGCAGATTAAGGTGGAAAACCGACGTATTCCCAATCAGTTCGAGTATCAGGAAGTGATTGTTCAACAGTTGATTGACAGCCGACCTTAATTGGAAATTTGTGCCAGCTGTAACACTTTTTATTGGATTTCCAAAACTACGTGTGTGCAGACTCAGTTTGGCCCCCAATTTCCTATAAAGTGCCATAACGTACTTCTCATCATTTTCTGGTCCATGAAGTTCTGTTGCTGGGAAATGGTTGTGTGAAACATCGGATCAATGTCAGACAGATTGGAAAGTGTTATTCAGGTGCATAACAATTCAATCCATTATTGTCTCAATGTGGGACGCCGGTTTAGCAGTTTTGTGTGCAGAATTTGATCAAAGTTTTAATCATGATTCCAAATAATTTATCCGATATTGATTGATGCTGATGAAAGAGAAGGTGATGTATTTTCGAAAAATGCTGTAAAAGCAAAAATAAGTTGTTGATTGCATTCATAATTTGATATTTTTCAGAGTCAAAAATTCGGTGACATTCACCACACACACACACAGACACACTTCCCTGTGCTGTGACACTACACATATGTGTACAGTGTACACACACAATGTCAATGCATGACACATGACACAACACACACGTCCCCATGGTGCCAGGTCCCGTCGTCGTAGGCGATCACAGTTCTGTAGTGCATGGCGCTGGCTTCCAAAAAATCAGCCAAAAATGATCTCTGTGGTGACTAAAAAAAAAAGGTCGGAAAATGCTGAACTTGGCCAGCATCTTTCACATTTCCTATTATTAGTGAGTGTGGCTAACGAAAATTTGAGCCTAGCAGAAGCCTTGGCTTCATCTTCAGCCTGATGGAGCTCTCAATGGTCCCTTGGCTTGGGCCAATGCTGGAGTTTCAGCTACTTCTTTGGTTTGCTGGAGATAAGGGCCCAATTAATACGGGAGATTTACTATTTTTCCTACAGTATCTGAAAAAACCCGTTTATAGTGATCCAGGGAGCTCCTGACTCCACAAGGCACAAAATGTTTACGCTTCGCGGATCGGATGGGCATGGATTGTGATCCACTGCCCACCAGCCTCATCACTGTCATTCAAATCAACCTTCAAGGGATTCACTTACATGTATTTATATCCCCAGTGGCTAGATTCAAGTAGGGTCACCAATTCTGGAGAAGATCATGAATGAAAGGACCAGAATGACAAGTTGGGAATTAAACCACAGCCTTAGCAGTGGTGTGGTAGTGGTAGTGGTGGTGGTCATGGGATGGGGTGAATGATCTATGATGGGTAATCAAACAGGCAGCCTCCACACAGTCACTGGTGGTGGTGAGGTGATGGAGGGAGGGGGGAATGACAGTCAGGGAATTTAATGAACCCATAGCCTCAGTAGTGGTGGTGGTGGGGGGGGGGCACTGATATTTTTGTACCGCTGTTCTGGCCATTGACTGGTTTCAGATGACATTATAAGCACAAGAAAAGTCACTCAGACTAGCCTACATGATCAGCATCATTGCTGTTTTTCAAGCACACAGTAAACGATCATAATCACAGAATAAATGACTGAAAAATGAAACATTTTGATGTGGTATGAATTGGCAGTGAGATATGGTTGAGCTGGTTTCACAGCAGATTCCTCCTCATGACATGTATGGCTGGTCAGAACTAGCCAACATGTATAGGACTATCACAGTTTTGTATCCATCTATTATTCCATGTTTTCCTTCAATTGAATTTTGTCTTATGAATCAGTCACTTTCTGCCCAGTTTATCAATCCATAACCTTCTCCCTGGCACATCCAAATTAAAACCAAGAAATCATTCCAAATTTGATGAATTTTCTAATAAAAGTGATTGACATTCTCCCTGACTTCATTTGTGGTGTTACCCACATGGCTTTGTTTTGATACATGTACTTACTATGCTCCTACAAAATGTATCTCCATCACCATGGCCACTTTGTTTACCTAGGCACACGTGGCTGCAGTGAGTCAGTATGCCTTATTGAATGAAAAAATCTGGAATTTTGCCACGTTCTTGTCCCACTTCTTGTGGTATTTTTAGTCATTGTAAATTGTGAATGGCCTGTGTGAGATAATTAGTTGAAAGTCCTTTGACGTAATTATAGTTCATTCTCTAACTTACCTTTCCTCCCCAAATGCCTTTCATTTCAAGGAGAATTATTTGCATAATTAGATGTCACTTACATGTAATTCCTTCAATCAAGTCAGTTCAAAACCTCCCCATTTGGACACAACCCAATTAGAGGTACATGTACAGGGTACTCAAGATTCTACTCTCCTCGGTCCATATTCATAAAACCGTGTCAGGGTTAGTTACTTACTATAAAACTGCCCAGTTTTTAACGGCCAATGTACACAACCAGCAACCTATTAAGCTGGCATGGTTTTGTGAATATTATAAGCCCCGGCATCCACTTATGAGAGGGAAGAAAAACGTAAATGTACCGGTAATCAGTTTCTACAAGTTTTCAGGGAAACTACGAAAACTGCACTTTCAGAGCCGCAGATTTGAGTCCTGAAGCTCCCATTGCAGGGATCTTATTCCTTGGTTTCCATGACAACTAATAAAACAACTTGATCACCTCAAATTTCCATTCTTGCTACTTACAGAAGTTGGAGGATACAGTTTTGAACAACGGTGAAGACTACACTTTGAAAGGCACAGACGATTCACCATCTGAGACGCTACCAGCAAGAGTCCGAGGGATCATCACAAAAAATTTCGACACTGACGACAGTGACCTCGGTGACCTTGACCCGATGGCGTCGTTGAACCCCACGCACCTCCAGGAGGAGAATCGCATGCTGCAGACGGAGCTCAGCCGTGTTGAGGACCTGTTAGCAGCCACGCGAGCCGAGCGGGATGAGATAGGCATCAAGTATAATGCACTGAGTGAGAAGGTACGTGTCTGTTCTAATCCGGAAGAGTCATGTAAAGTGTGCAATGTGAACTAGAAAATCTCTCGCATGTTGTGTGAATTCTAAGTAATGCAAGGCCTGTGATCTTCAACCATAGTCCTTTAGCAGTAGATACGCTACCAATTTGACCCCTGAATATTGCCCTGTAGCACACTCTGCCATGACATGTATGTATTTGTGAAGTGATTTTCAGTGCTTTTCTGTTTCACATAATCTGTTTTTCTTCCCCTACAGACATTGAGTGTATGTATACATGTTTTTGTTGCTCGGCCTTTCATTTCCAGATCTCTTGAAAAATAAGCTGTGAATGTGGCACCTTGATCTTATTTGCATGGCGCTTCCTTCCCATCGCAGTTTTCCTACAAGATGGCCATTGTTAATGTTAGTGTTCACCGGATGTTGACTGTGAGAAGTGGTCATTGATAAAAATGATGTCACATGAACAGTGGATGAGAGCTTTCATAATCATCATAATCAACCTCCAGGGCGTACAAAGCATCCCGGCGACTGTTCATACACACATTGTTGCAGTCTATTGACTGGCCCCAGTTTCGTTGTTTGTAGGCCACGTTTTGGGGTTAAAATCTACTGTTAGTACCGGTAGTGATGTGAATGTGAGGAATGGCCTAACTGCATACTAATGTCAACATTGAGTGATATGTGGAAGATGATTCTTTGTAACAATTCTACTGCAAGGCTTGATTGGGGGTGCTGGTGTTACTACTGGTACTTTCATTTTGGGTTCATTCTGTGGTCTTCTCACCACAATGGGAAAGATCCCCAAACAAAAGCGTACAATAACCATCGCTATGCTCTGGCAACAGTTTTTCACACCAACCTTTAGACTGATAACATAATTTGGATAATGAATCACTCATCAAGGAATCTCAATTACTCTTCTATTCGGAAATTCCTCACTATATTTTTGGCATGATTCTCTGAAATTAGGTCAATCAGCCCATAACTGAAGATGAAAATTGACCAGATTGGTTATTTGATGTTCTGATCTGAGCTGTCCTACTGGGAACGTGGCATGTTTTTGCTCACCTAATACCTAATACAGTGGAACCCCGGTAACACGACCACCCAAGGGACAGACCCAAAGTGGTCGCATTAGCGGGGTGGTCGCCTTACCGAAATCGGCCCGATGAGTGCCGATCCAGACCGAGGTAAACTGAGTGTCATATTTTCTTTTTTATCCATGTTTCGTTTAACAAACCAGACTAGACCATCTCCAGCCTGGCCTGATACTAGTAAGCAGATAGCCCACTGACACTGTGACGACTAGGATGGACGACTGGCAGGTGTGGAAATGGTGAATTCCGTGCGGGCCAAGATGGCGGACTAGTCAGCAGGCAGTTTTTTTCGGTCTCTGCAGAAACACGATTTTCTACATGATTCTATTGCATTTTCCCCTCAAATAGGCAGCTTCTCGGACGTGCCTCACGGAATCTGCACTCATTTGCGTGTTGACAAAAATTAACGTCTGTAACTTTCGTTGTTGTTAGGGTTTATTCAAGATGGCGGACTAGTCAGCAGGCAGTTTTTTTCGGTCTCTGCCGAAACACGATTTTCTACATGATTCTATTGCATTTTCCCCTCAAATCATAACGTAACGGTATCGTGGAATGCTAGCCTGAGTTACAAAGATCATTTGGACTGATTTTTATAGTGATAATCGGTGACTTTTCACTAGTTTCAAAATGCCACGCACTATGCAATCTTTGCACGAGCAACGAGATCGGTCCTTGGAGGAACTTGAGGCATTCTATCAGTGCAATGATCTAACGGACATAAGTAAGTGTTTTGCTAAACTTTTCTACGACTTGAACAACAACATTTTGTGCGTAGCATCAGAAGTTGCTGATCTCAATTCTCGTGTAAAAGTCATCGAGGAAGCTCAAGAAAAATCTAATGCCAACATGCACGTTCTGAAGTCTTCTTTTGAAGCGGAGTATCATGCTCTCGAAGCCAGGCTACGGTCACAGATTGAAGAACAGGCCATGAATCTCACTAAACTTGATATGTGGGGTCGTAAATGGAATTTGCTGATCAAACATGTGGCTGGAGAGCTGTCTGAGCCGAATTCGCGCACCGAAGCCTCAAGTCGTGAATTCATGGTCAACAAGCTGAAGATCCCAGCTGCAACCGTTGAGAAAATGGCTTTCTCTGCAGTACATCGCCTGCCTGGTGGGCAACCTGACAAACGCAATATCATCGTTCGTTTTGCCTCACTTTCTGAACGTGATCTAGTACTAAATTCGACCAAGAATCTCACTCGAAACAGTGGTTTCTCTGTGATGACAGATCTTCCTAAATGTCTGAGCAAACTGAGGAGTGAACTGTTAACCAAGAGGTACAACATGCCGCCAGCTGAACGTAGCAAATACAAGATCAAGCAGACGAAGGATGCGCCTTTCCTTGAGCTGGTTAGGAAATAGACTCTTTGACCAGTTTCTGGTCATGTTCGTGTGAACTTTGTGATTTTATTCTCGCCACTCGTTCTTTTTTACTATGAACATTATATTTCTAATGACAAGGTAAACCCAGGTCTGGACAATTCCCCTTTTGGAACTTTCTCAGAAACTTCTATGTCTGTAGATATCCGTGTACACGTTGTCTGCGTGCATAATGTTTCTGTGTATTACTTGTACAACAAGTTACTTGTACAGCAAGTTCATTCAATAAATGCCAAACATAATATTTATGTCATTGATTCAATCCACCCTAACTCTGGTAAGACGTTTTTATTCACGAAAAATGAATAATTCAAATTCCTTAGTTATTAGTATAGTATATTATTCCTTCATTCACACTGCCACCTTTGTCTCACTAGTTTGACCACAGCTACCAATCGAACCATTTAATCTTCGATTAGCCCAATCAAGTATGACCATATACACTCCTGCAGGTACACTTTGGAAACCACAACAATAAAACTTAATCCCATAAATTTTGTTTGGTCTCAGTATTTTCATCAGACCACTCACTCATCGTAGTATACTTTAACATTCCTCTCATTATCTGTTCTTCTCATTCCATCATTCATGTTCAGAGTCATTATTCTATTACTTATCAATTTTACCTGCATTGACCGTATCACAGTGATATGAATCCTTTACTTCTTCTTGCTTTGTTAATTTTTATGGGACGCCGGTACGTCCATCTCAAAGGCTCCCTGGTCACTGTGCCCCCTTCCACTGAACTATCACATCACTTTGACAGTGATTCCCATCTCATCTGTCTCAGTTTTCATGTATATACATGTACATGTATATGTACCTACTCTCTTGTCTTTGTACAAATTGATTTGTTTATAATTACAATCTGGATTATTTTGCCTCACCATAGTCTTCTCTCTGTAGAAGACCGCCCCCTTTTTATTCCTTCATATATGTACTTTCTTATTGG
>NMRB01001291.1:113099-169536 GCA_002633025.1 Notospermus geniculatus
AAATGGTGAATTCCGTGTAAATATTGCGCCCGTCTCATGCTTAGGCCTGCCTTTTATGATCGCTGACCCCAACCGTCATGCACATGGCTTATGTCATGTGTTAATTGGTCCTGTTTGGTACACACACACTGCTGACTCGCCTTTGTTTGATAATCAGACCACTAATTAGGTTGCGGGTGGTCGTGTTACCGAGGTGCTAATTGCCACTTGGGACAGCCAAAGCTGTGGTCGCGGTCTGGATAGCGGGGTGGTCGCATTAGTGAAACTCTCCAAAGGGAAATGAAGAGAAAAACAATCGGGACAATTGAAAACTGGTCGTTTTTCCGGGTGGTCGCGTTATAGGGGTGGTCGTCGACCGGGGTTCCACTGTACATGCCCGTAACTAACTAAGGAAATAATGAGGACAGCGATAATGTACATGTATATATTTGTTCCTTGCATCATCTAATTACATAACTTCTTCTACCGCTCCGAAGGAAGGAAGCTATGGCTTCAAGAGGAGTTTCCCTGTTGGCAACATTACTTCATATCCTTCCGTCAAAACTTTCCCGATCTAGTCCACAGAGTTGAAAGTGTACTGCAAATATGGCTGAGAACACAAATTGGCAAATTGTGTCAGAAAAAAGGAAAAGTGTTTGAATGTGAAGGAGTTGAAAGAAATGAAGTATGACTCAGTGAAGAGGTTGATTCAGGGCATTTTTTCCAACGTTGAATGTGTGAAGGATGCACAGTGGTAAAAAATAACAACATTAAGTGAAATAATGACATTAAGTGGTTGCGTAATGGACTGGCTGTAATTGTTATTTCAACAGAATAAATATGTGAGAAATCAATACGTTCATCCTGAGCTGTGGGAATAGTCCGACAAACACCTTACAGCTAATGGGAGATGTACGTTGTACAGCCGATTTGTGGTTGCTTTGCTGGCTGCCGTCAGCAGACGGTGATGAAGCGAGCTGCGATTTATGCTCTGGTTCATTGTAGCTTACTGAATATATTTTGTGTATGTAAAATCAGACTGAAATTGAAATAAGCAGTCAGGCTGTGGTTTAGAACTGAGTCCATTTTGCAACAAGTTTGAGCAGGATGCAGTAACAAGCGGCAGGTCCCCGCCCGGTTCAAATCCAGCCCGGGCCATATGGAATTAATCATCCCTGGCTCTTCATGACCGCCGCATGGGACAGTAGCCGTGGTGCCTTGTACCTTGTGCCTTTTGCAAGGGCAAGTAAAAGACCCCATCCAGGTGAAGAACATGAGTAGCTTGCAATGGCCTCTTCCATACGTACCAGGGCCAAAAATGCTGTGGCTTCGGCCCTGACGGAAAAACCAAATACAATACAAAATACCAGTCCTCTTCCCTCGACAAGAAGCTGAAAATCTGTGGAATACACATGTAGCTGAGATCTTTTTGATTTAAAAAAATTTTGCCAGTGTCATTTAGCCGATCTGTTAATCCATGTTGCGTGTGTTGCCACCATTCACTATCACCAGTGATTGGTAAGGTAACATTGAGTGACAGCTTCATTGTTAATGGATCTGCAATTTCCTCAGAATGTTACACGCTTACGACTTAATTGTCGTTAGCATATTGAATAGATCAATAGTGGATTTAGCCATTGATGTGGATTGGTGAATCTTGTAAAATTGTAATGGACATAATGTAGCCTAAAATAAATAAGTAATGGCATATTAATATTTCTCTGCAAAAGTACATGTTACAAGTCTACTCGGGGTGCAAGTTTCCTCCTGCATAACCTACCAATCCAGGGTTGAGAACACTCTTTAATCAATTCCAATCTCCAACACAGAGGTCAGCCAATTTTCCCCTTTCTGACTCTGCTTCCAAACATTAGTGTAAGTGGAGCAACCGAAAACACGTAACTCGCGAGATCAAATTGTCTGTCCACCATTTGCCGTGTTGAAAAATAAAGGGCCATCAACTTTTTTTCGTTGCTAAGCAACATCTCCTTAAAATCATTTCCATTCTTGGTAATGGGCAAGGTTTTATTGACAAGGGTCTTGACTTGGATGTTGTCTGGTTAGTTAGGCTAATTGGTCTTAATTAGTTCTCCAGAGAGGCATAAGTTATTAGTCCAGTAAATATAAGTTTGACCCCAAACAAATTGCAATAGTTTGTTTTATGATTGGAACTTGTTCTATGTGTGTCAAGGAACATCCCACCCAAAATCCCCCAAAATCTGACGACGGGAAATTACGTAATCGGCATAAATCCAATATGGTCGCCAAAATACTTTTTGAGGTGGTGTATCTCCTTAACAGTTGCTTTTAGGGCCTATAAATGTATTACAAATGTATATAAATGTGGTACCAAAGAGTGGATTTAGCCCATCAAAAGCAGTGAAGGACGTAGATATGACGTAGTTATAAAGCCATAGTGATATTTCGACATGAATGATGAACCTATCTCTTTGAGGGCCGGCCAAAAATGGGATACATCGACAACATTTTAAATTACACGGGAAACCTCCTCTGTGATGACGTCATGACGTCGTTAAATCGTAAACGTAGACGTAAACCATAAGGTTGCCAAACTTCCCTACTTACGTGTAACTTCCTCTTGGTTGATGTCAATTGAATATTCCTGCTTNTTTGATGGGCTTAATCCATTCTTTGGTACCACATTTATATACATTTGTAATACATTTATTGGCCCTAAAAGCAACTGTTAAGGAGATACACCACCTCAAAAAGTACTTTGGCGGCCATATTCGATTTATGCCGATTTCGTAATTTCCCGTCGTCAGATTTTGGGGGATTTTGGGTGGGATGTTCCTTGACACCCATAGAACAAGTTCCAGTCATAAAACAAACTATTGCAATTTGTTTGGGGTCAAGAGTTTTTTTTCATATTTTTACTGGACTATATTGAAGTCACTCATCCACCTAGGAGTAATAGCCCACTGTACATGTATGCAGATAGCTGGCGCGTTCTGGACTACAATCCTGATGTGAAGTACTTTGAAGCTAATTGAGTGGAAACGTCACACATTATTAATTGCTTTAATACCGGTATATTCAATCAATTTAAGGCTGTCACAGTGGGGCAGTGGAAACATCGGTGCATGCCACCTCTGATGTTCAGGGTTCGTCCCCTGTTGGACCTGCTCTTCATGTATCGAGACATGTCGAGAAAGCAGTGGGGATCCTAGCTACAATAGAGGGCAGCACACCGAAACCTGGTCCTATACAATGGATGCCTTTTGTGTGGGAAATTGATCAGGACCGGGATGTCAGTTTCATTTCAATAGTTTTAACCACTAGTGACACCTATTGAGGCAGTGGGCTAGGGTCCCCCTTCTTTTTGACAGCCCAGGTTTCCCCAAGGCACTTTTGTTTCCTACTGTATACATTAGATTTCTGCAATACATTGTCTGAGAGAGCCAGTAATGCCGTATTTGGTGTTTGGCTCTCAAATCAAAGTAGTTTCGTTAAAAAATCCCTGAGTGACAGGTATCAGGTCTCAGGAAGTGGTTGAACACATGGGCTGTGTGACCAGCTTCAGATTGCTAATTCGGGGGATCAAATTTCATAAAGCCGCTGTAGGACCGAGTGTACATTTGCTAATTCAGCTTAAAAAATCAATGTTACATTGCCATTTGAAAGCTGCCGGCGCCCTCATTCAGAATTTGATGGATTTGCCGTGTTACCGGTCCATGTGTTGTCAGAATACTCACGTCATTCACACTTGTTGAATATATGCAAGCGTCGTATGTGGTACCACTTACAAAGGTGACAGAGAAAGTGTGTTAGGTTCCAATCAATGATTTTACAGTTATGTTTGTTCACAAGCTTCCGCGTCCCAGCTGATATTGCCCGAGCCATTTATGAAAGCAATATCATACCTGTCGGGTTTTTTAGTAGGCCACTCAGACAGGAAATGGCTAACTTTTTGCTGAGAGGCCAATAATGTGCCCTCAAGTGGAAGTTCTGGATGGGGTGAACCATCCAGCCAAAACACTCTTCCAGTGGTATGAATATTTATGAAGAATTTAGCCTGTCGTCAGTCAATTCTGCATTGAACTGAGCCCAAAATATGGAGAAGCTAGTCTGCAAAGGCAGAGAGGCCTGGAAAGCCGATAGCAAATAGAAAAGTAGTTTGTAGTTCTGCCAATAGAGGGTAGTACTGTGATTTGCGTTTGGAACCTTCTCAAAGCAGTCCCCTTCGGGTTACAGGCCAAAAATATTTTTCCACTTGACTTTAATGTTCTTGGTTTTTCAGCTCGTGAACCCTCACAGTACAATATTCAAAGCAAATGCATCGCTCCGTCAACAAATAGACCGGGTTAGTCAATCTGGATGAATCCTTTGCATTTGTACATAAAACGTGGCGGTACATCTTGTGGTGATCCATGCAACTATCCTTCTACTTGTGCAGATGACGTCATCACAGAAAAATCAGCCATCTTGACGGTCAAATTGACGTCAAATAACGCCATCGTCCCACGTGGCACACTTTGTCGTCGGTGCAATAGACCCTATCACTCCAAAAGAGCGCAGCACCTTACGGGTGTCAGCGTCATGACGTCCCGCACGTCATTCTGAACGCCAGGACGCGACTCGAAAAAAAATCCAGTTGTTTCAGCGATCATGACGTCGTGACACAATCTGATTTTTTTTTGTCTCACCTCAAGACATCATGAATGACGTGCGAGACGTCATGACGCTGACACCCGTAAGGTGCTGCGCTCTTTTGGAGTGATATCGTCTATTGGAGTGTGCACGAGTTCAACCATGACGTGATCTACATGTGGCGCACTTTGTCGTCGACGTCAGCATGGTGGACCACCGGTAAAAAAAGTGACGTCATAATGAGCCACTGCACAAGCTCTAGTCATAATTGAACCTCTCTCAAGTGGATGAGGTTGCATGCAAGTCAGCATTCTTAACTGTGCATGAAATACGCTTGGCTACAGAGTCCACTTCTTTGTGGTTGCATGTTTACACAAGCTCGGCAGCTATCGCATGTTAATCATGTTACCGTCTGCTCGTAAATTATCTAAGACAACGCGATTAGCGTCTGCTCATTCAGCATGTCGGTAAGTGATCGACAATCCTCTGCATGAAGAATTCAGCAGTCTAAGTCATTGGACAGCATGCTGGGGCATACCTAAGCAGGGCAGGGCGGGCAAATGCTCCGAAATGTCACCAAAAAAACATGTTTTTCAATGATTTTGGCCAAAAAATGGCAGAATGTGCAGTCACCCTTCCACCCCGCCCGAGACCCTCTCTCAGCCAGGATTTCGGTGGCAAACGAATAGCAAGTCGGTTTTGAATCTTGACTTTTGACGTGTTCAAAATAAAAATGGCATCACTTTGGTATGATCTTCCACAGGATTATGCAGATGCCAGTGCTGTTCTTCCCCCACCTGGGATAGTCCAGAAGCGTATCTCACAAGTGTGTACCGGTACCAAATACTGTTGCTGCAGTTACTTCGTTCAAGTTTCTAGTTGGGATTTCTCAAGTTGATGTTATGTAATTTCAATGATTTCTTCTTCAAGTTCATTTTGCATTTCACCATTTTGAATTACATGTCTATTTAACTCTTGACAGTTCTGCTTTCCTTGGGTCAGCCGAGTTTCAAATTCAACCTGCCTCAACCTTTCCACATTAACTACTGTAGTTCATCAGTGAAAGACCAGGTGGAGGGGCCTACTTGAAAATGTCGTGGTCTGAGTGCTTTGAATCTGCAGTTCAGGTTCATGTTTATAGGTGGCACCACTAAACCTGATCAGGTTAAAGGCCCTGTTATGCTTAAATGCATTGTTACCAGGAATCTTGGCAGTTACGGTATGTGCCAATATTCCTGTTATTAGCCAGTTTTTTTTAGCATTGATTACCCTTTTTAAAAAAATTCACTTTAATGGAATTCCTGGCGGAAACCTTTTGAACTGCACCATCAAGTTTAGAATGAATTTGGAAATGGTACTTTGAAACAATTACCTGCCACTTACCTGGCCATTACTGCAGTTCTACAAGGAAATTCTTTGTCCTACAAATGAAGGGCTTAAACCCTGGAGGTTTTTACCAATTTAGGAAGTATATTCACTGTCACGAAATGCTAGGCCGACAAGTGCTATACCTCTTGGGTGTATTTGAATCCCCGTTCTTGACAACACTCGTGCTGACCCAATTCATGTAACTGCTGACTCAACTCGAGAACGGCAGTTTTGATTGCCGAGAATGCGACCCGTGTCGGGCCAAGAAAGTGTTCTCTTACTCCCCACTCAGCAGACGGTTGAGAAGAACACGTTTTTGACCCGACATGGGTTGCGTTCACGGCGTTCGAGACTGCCATTCTCGAGTTGAGTCAACAACTACATGAACTGGGTCAGCACAAGTGTTGTCAAGAACGGGGATTCGAATACGCCCCTTGACTCCCGTTTTGATGGTGCTGGGGCTGGCGAGAAATTTGAAAAAAATCAGTCGATGTTCAGAGCATTAATAATATGTATGGTCATCTCTGCTTCAAGGTTGGTCTTTTTAACTAGGATTAAAGATGAAAGAGGACACCCCTTGGGTCATGAGGTGCATGTACTGAAATCGCATTTTATTTACTCAGAAAATAATCACCCACATTCGATATTACATTTTCATGTCAGTGCAAGTATCTACGCTGAAAATTGACTTGAGATGTTTTTCTTGACAATCGCACTTTTATGCTAATTTTTGGCGAAAAACATGAAAGACCTGGATTTTTGATACCATTTAGACAAAATTCTTTTGACAGCCCATCATATAAGTTCAGCATTATTGTAAGGATTGTTTGTTCTGGAAGATTTGCACAGGGGGGAGATAACACCCTGATTCGCTAGCAGATGACATGCAGTAGCAGACGAATCACTCTGTTGTCCAAATCACAAACAAGAGGCCACTGGCTTTTCACTGATCATCATATTCATAATAGTGTCACAATGTCAGGAAAACTTCCACAACTTTGATATGATTAATTGGATACTTGTACTAGGCCTTTGTGTCGGTCATAAAGCACAGAATTAAACGCACAAATGGACGTATTGAATGCTCAGATTCATTCAGATATTTCATTGTCCAGAAATGCTGCGGCATTTTGAACCATACTTGTATTTTAGGCCTACTGGTACATTGTATGTTCTGGAGGTCAGAGTTGACTAGAAGAACATTGATTGAAGCCCGAATAATAGTACTACAATAGTTAAGGCATTATATCTGTATCCTGGCTTGTTTTGTTGCCCAGTCATGTTTTTCTGGACTCCATTGTCAGAACTAAGATGAATTGTGTGAATTGTTACAATCAGCACGACAGATTTTGTCTTCTCTTCATACGACACAGCACTAATGTCAAGTAATTTTCGTAGTAATTCAATGAAATTTAAAGGCTGCTATTCAAAGTCCAGAATCGGGAGTATTTGCAGGTCAACACGGTCCATTGCATTTTGGAGAGTCTTTCGTTTCTTCTGTATTAATATCAATATAATGGAACGATTGTCAATTTAGATAAAGCTACTTTGAAAATTCCATCTGCTGCGGTCTATTGGGGGATGATTAGATCCCTTTCATTTGGTCGCATGAACATGTTGTAATGAAAAGGAAATAACACATAATGATGATATGCATTATGATAGTTGTATCTACATGCTTTCGAGTGCGAAATACATGGAATTTTAATTGTAATCTTTTGTCCATGTCACAGACCAACGTTAGAGTTGATACCATATTCAGTTTGCTTGATAATTCTGTACAAAATGTACAGTTATTTTGGCCAGATGCACTAACGCTTCTGGGAAAGTTGGAGTGAAAACGTATTTGGACAACATGATTCTCACAATAGTTTGGGATGAAAATCATGTTTTGGGCATTGATTAAAACTGAAATCATGTTGAAATCTGCCTGCCTTCAGAGGGCATTGGGCACAAAGGGTAATTTTGGAAGTTAAGCAGGGAATCTGCCGAAATCATTTTGATTGGAACTGCTGTAGTGAACAGAGTGGGATTCCAATTCTTAGATTTTTTGGGATTTCAATTTTGTGTTTTTGGTCAGAAATTCTTATTTGTTGCTATTTATCAGTCGCAAATATTCGGGACTTGTGTCTTTCGATGCCTTGGACAATGCCACCTGTCGACAACAGGTCAGCGCCACCTGCTGGAAAGCAGCTGAGGCAGAAACCTCACCATCCTCATCATCACTTCCATTACAATGAAGCTCGTCATGAAGGTCATCCTCATCAGAATCAAGGTCATCCTCATCATAGTCAAGGTCATCCGAGTCAAGGTCATCCTCATCAGAGTCAAGGTTATCTTCACCAAGGTCAAGGTCATCCTCAGCAGACTCAAGGTCATCTTCAAGGTCATCGTCATCACCATCATCATCAGTCTCAAGGTCATCCACACCATTCTCATGGCCACCAGCTCTTGAATAATCATCGTCACCAACAAAGTCATCATTATGATCAGCGTCAACCACTTCAATATCTAAATAACCAAATTCGGAATATTCATATCCCCCACCAGCATATTGCTACCAGTACTCCGCGTATTCAGCATAAAACTGTAAGTTTTCTTGTATCTACGTACTAAGTCGTCTCCGAATTTTGAAAATTTTCGACCCGAACCGAGGTCTTCCTCAGCACTTCCTAGTAGAGATCCCAGAAGGGAAAACAACATTTTTACTTTTACATATTGTATCATTTTGTGTGTCGTTCTTTGTGCTCTATGTGCTCTATGCACTAACCTATAAATTACTGTTCTTTCAATCTCTGGCCTGATGAACTCGGCGCAAAACCACCCCAACAAGTGGATTCGTGAAGAACAACTGCCTTGGCTTCTGAAAGCCTAAATTTACATGAAGATGCATTTTGCTCTTCAATTCAGGGATCTGGGCCGGATTTCTGTCAATAGGCACACAAGTGTTAATCTTTTGAGAGCTGAGAATCTTTCACTTACTCTGTTACCAAAACAAAACAGATAAAATGAACATAGGAATTCCTGCATACATAGAGTGTAGATCAAGTACATTAATCCAGGAAGTTTGCCAAATGCTACATACATTTGTACACAACTGTGTGTGCAGATTATACTACAGGTTTAGGCTAACTTACCCCGAAATGGACACAATGCCATCATTGTCACACCTTCAAGATTTTCAATAGGCCTAGTGAAGACTCGTAGCCTTAATACTAGGCCCGGGGCAAGTTCTGACCCATGCCATGTTTAATCTTGTAGGCATGATCCCTACAAATTGACTTAGTTCTCCATTACCAAAGATCTGTAGTGTATGTTCATGAAATTATCATACCTTTGATAGGACTGGGTTTACTTCTTCGGCGTGTTTATATGTGAGAAGAGGTCCGAAAGGCCAAACTGGTGATAAATTTGGCAATTTTATTGGTCTGCTCAGTTCACTATTACCCCTTGGGTCGGCCATCTTGTTTCTGTTGACCTGCTCAACCAAACTCCCTCAACCCGGGTAGCACGCATGGATATCTCAATCAGATCATCATATCTGTGAGCTGAAACCTGTGTGCTACTTCATTTCTGCAAGTTTTCAAAACGCTTCTGCTTTGTCGTTCAAGTCGACAGCATGCAGTGTGCCGATGAGATATACCACTTTAGTAGCATTCCTCAGCACTCGAGAACTGGGGATCGAACCCGGAACCCAGTGGTGACACAGACAGCCACCGATGTTTCACTACGCCACTCTGAGCACCATTATGCTTGGATCAGACTTTAGCCTGTAGTATAGCTGAAGTTAGACTTTCTCTTTGCTTGATGCATTGAGAAAAGTCCGACTAATGAAAGTGTGGCTGAAGTCCGACCGAAGCATACGGCCCCATGAGCCTAGGTTTCCTTGACTTTGAGCTTAGCGATTCCATGTTTACAGTCACTCTGATGGTGATCAGGCACGCAACTTCACACCATGCTGTTCTGATTGGTATATTATTAGAATATTCCAAGGATGACCACAGTATGTTGAATATTCACAGTATGGGTTCATTGTCTGTTTAATGAACTGTTTTCATGCTGTCCTTTCAAGTATTTATACCATTGATCCCATTGTTGGAGAATCTTTGACACTCAGCATGTGTAAATGTACACATACATGTAGGCCTAGGCACGTCTTGACCCCCACATTGGAGAATTGTTCAATCTCCATACATGAGTATAATAACATGTACATGTACATAGGATTACTATTACTTGAAGTGGCTTATTGGAACTCTCCACGGGAGAGTCTCATCAATGATTTACAACTTAGAAACCTCTTACTTGGAGAGTTTCAAAGGCCCATCGTAGACCCACAAGCTCGTGCCTGCACACCCAGTGAATGGCCTAACAGTAAAAGACAGATAGAATACATATTTGTGGAGGGCTTGTGCGTATTCTTAACACCATTATTGGGCCGGTGACTTTTTCATAAACTAGGACAGGAGGATTAACTAAGATTTGACAAGGATGTCCTGGTACCCATCATATGATGTGAGTATGACACACCTACTTTTCAAGTGTTCTTGTCAAAAAACAACTTCACTTGTCTGTTGGAATTGTGGAAATTTTTAAAGTTATTTAAGCGGGGTGGTTCCTAGGATTTGTGTTGTGGTTTCTATGCATGGTCTGCATGCATTCACATAGGAAGGGCACTATCCTTAGGGTTTCTGATGGTACTGGTCCCTCTCCAAGTTCAGTCCAGTGTTGGTGAAGGTTGTGGTGATTTTCACTGATTTATAGTTGATGAGTGATTTTACATGTATGATATCAACGTGTGAGAAGATTTTTGGGTCGTGCAGGTTTTTTGGAAGGTGAATTTCTGTGTGATATTTGGGGGGGGGGTTATTAAAAGTTCTATCCTTGAGAGATTGTGAATTCATTCCTTGTGAATTCATTCTAGAATATTGAGTTGAGAGTGAGTGTCAAATATGGCATTAGCTCTATAGACACTGATGGGCAAAGCAAATGTACAGTAGGAGGAAACTGGAGTGTCCAGAGAAAACCTGTGCTTTCATAGAGTGTTCCCCTCTCTATCACAAGGGGAATAGGTCCTACTGGGGATCGAACCTGGAACTCACAGGTGACAGGCACTGCTGGTCCCACTGCACCACTCTGACAGCCAAATCCATGTATGACACTGGGGAGGGGAAAATGGTGTAGTATTGGAAGATGAACTCAGTGTCATGTTGCCATGGGTTCAAAACTCCTGAGATGCCAAACATTTTCCTCTGTGAATGAAATATTGCTGGTGCCCTCCCAATCAAGTGCTGATGACTAGAAATCAATTCTCTGAAGGATTGTGTTGTTGATTTAGTCACAAATATTTGCCCTGACTGACAGACCCCAGTTGAGATGTCAAGTAGAAGAGATAATATTATGTGGAGATATTTTAGAAGTACTTGATATCATTCAGTGCCAGTAGGCCTAGTGGTCACAGACCACTTCATATTGTCATCAGAAAGTCAACTTATTTGAAGTGTAGGTTTGGCAGGCAATAATTTTTCTGGTCGTGAGGCATGTTTTCCGAAATCTCATGGAACTTTTTCAAGGGTTGACAGCTAAAAGAAGCGAATACTGTACATGTACATCTTATGGAAAAAAAGTGCACAATCTGTGGACAGATTGTGCGCCAATCTGACTGTAGTCCTACAGCTTTGGGGACCATAGCCCACTGACGAGTGGTTAAAACTATTGAAATGAAAGTGACATCCTGGCCCTGATCAATTTCTAACACAAAAGGTTCCATTGTGTAGGACCTGGTTTCAGTGTACTGACCTCTATCGTAGCTGTGATCCCCATTGAAAACAATAGCCATACCATTTGTACAGTTTTAAAGTCAGTTTTAAGGCCAATTTACACGATGCAATTCGGACAGGCGTCCAAGACGATTTTGTCGTACAGTTCTGTCGGATGAGAAATTCTGTATACACGGACCGATTTATTCTTCCGTCGATACAGAGAGACTCATTCTTTGTCAAGCGCGCCAAATACATGACCTCCAGTGCAGTCACCTGATTGGCCAAGTTCATGCATCCTTCGTCCGACATCGGAAGAAAATAGAACATCCGTCTTGTGCATCTGACGTTGCAAAGGCCATAAAATTTTGTCGTATGTGCAGTTTACACGAACTGATTTGGACGTACGATCATGTTGGATCTGACAATCAGATGTAAAAATCGTATCGTGTAAATTGGCCTTTATGAAACAAAATCGCATCAGAAAAGAGGAAGGCTTGGGCATTCAGTTTGTGTATTTGTACACGAGCGTTTCCATAGGCAACTTAAACGGCTATTTACGCCCAGGGAAGCAGCAATTAGGCCCTGTGGAAGTACAAACATGTCTGGCTGACAATCATTATTGCCCTCAATTTTAGTCATTTTGATGGCATGGAGGGTTCAATTTCAAGGCGCCAATTTTCTGTCCTGTTGGAGCATTGTCTTGTTGGACTATGTCACTGTTTGACCAAAATGGTGCCAGGTTTGTGCATTCAAGGAAATACTATTATAAAGCTCATTGATGCACATCAGTGGTTAGAGTTGAGATTCAGGGCAGTGTGCCATTTGCCGAAAACAAAACCCAGTCAACCGAAGCCCTTTCTGCACTTGCATCACATAGTGCATGCACTATGCATCACATACATGTAGTGGAGACAGGGCTATAGCCCAGGATATTTATCAAAAATAAGGGGGAACCTAGAACAAATTGCAACATAATTTCTTTTTGCTTTATATGGTTTAGTATACCCCTCCAAACATCTCATAAAAAGTCCCTTCAAATCCGACCCCCCGAAGTGACCATAATTGGCATTTATTTGAGATCCTACATCGACTCCTATTTATACAATGTATAGGGACTTCTTTTACAAATTCAAGGGTGCATGTACTGCTAACTTTTTCCTCGTCCGTTTTATACCCTATAGATGTATTACCAACAGATAGAAATATGGCACCTCTGAGTCAGATAGGCTTGATTTGAACATTATATGTTGTCACTGTGTTGTAGAAATGACATATTACGTCCATTTTGCCCAAAATCAACAAATCTGCCGTTTTTACAACAAATACAAATTCAATAATGTTCTAATCATACCTATCTGACTAAGAGGTGCCATATTTCTATCTACATGTATTGGTAATACATTTATAGGGTCTAAAACGGACGAGAAAAAAGTTAGCAGTACATGCACTGACTTGAATTTGTAGTAGAAGTCCGTAAACACTGTAATAGGAGTTACTGAAGGATCTCAAATAAATACCAATTATGGGCACTTCGGGGGGTCGGATTTGAAGGGACTTTTTACGTGATGTTTGGAGGGGTATACTAAACCATATAACGAAAAAAGAAATTCTGTTGCAATTTGTTCTAGGTCAAATCATAGTTTTCCTGGACTACTAGTCATCTTACGTTTGGAGTGATCCTGCGCTTGAGTCAGGTCCCTGATGTGAAGTACGAGCGTAAGATTGCATCCAGGTGTCAGAAAATGAACAGAGCAACCAATCTAGAACACCCTTCAGTGATTCTTGCTTAAAATTGTTGTCATCTTCTCATTACAGCTCGAGTCCTCCTTAAAACTGGACATTGGTGACGTTTTCCAAGAAGATGTCGCTTCCAAGAGTCTCGTCCAGCAGAATGTCGAGCTGCGGAGGAAGTTAGAAGAAGAGCATGCTGGGTACAAACGAAAGCTTCAGGCATACCAAGATGGCCAACAGAGACAAGCCCAGCTGGTGCAGAAACTTCAGGCAAAGGTATGTCTTGTCAAGTCTGTTTTGTCTTGAACTGCAATGATTGATTGTATCCTGATGTCAAGGCACGTTCACCTCCATTTTGCCTTCACGCATTTCCCCTGCACCCATTTCGCCAAAAAGATTTATCTACTCTGTCTGTTCATCACATTGCTGACAGTGTAGGTGAAATGGGTGTAGGTGAAAATGGGTGTAGGTAAAATGGCTGTATGCAAAATGGGAATAGACCATGTCTATTTTCC
Source organism: Notospermus geniculatus (assembly GCA_002633025.1). Lineage (NCBI taxonomy): Eukaryota > Metazoa > Nemertea > Pilidiophora > Heteronemertea > Lineidae > Notospermus > Notospermus geniculatus. The sequence goes on from NMRB01001291.1 coordinate 127,066, forward strand.
TGAAGAAATTGGGTCCTCTCAACGTCACTCCCAAGTTCGCACATACAGGGCTTGTGTGTGCAATCTTGGAAGCAATGCTAAGAGGACCTGATTTCTTCAGGATGCGTTTCTTTGCTTTCTGACTGAACTGCTTGCAGAATGCCTTCTGTCGATTCAAGGGAATGAGCTGAAAGAGAATCCAAGAATACTTAATAATCATTTCTCCTGAAAGTTTCAGAATCCACTCTCATACCTGTCAGCTGCAGCGTAACACCAACATCATCAACATGAGGATCATGGTTAAACATTAGAATTTCACTTTACCTAAGTCCACTCAAAAACATCCCCTTTCAGAAAATATTGAAATTAAATAGCTAAATCTGATTACAAATAAACAGAACCTAGCTGAATAATTCAGAAGTGTGATCAAGGAAAAGTCTTTCGAATTTCGACAAAACGGATTCCCTCCTTGAAAAATTTGTCTACACCGGAAAAGTAAACATTTAGCTCCATGAAAAAATATTAGCTTTACTCATGGGCTCATGTTGAAGGGCCTTGTTCGGAATTTTAATCAGGGTGAACAATTGAATAGGCCTAGTCATGGTGGCATCGTTAATCTTGATTTAATCCTATAATCAAGTGTAGGGAGAGGCACAGAACCTTAGTGGTGACAAGTGCTGATCTTTTCAATAAGCCATGCCTTCCAAATGCTTCTACTCTACAAATCGAAGGTCCGTGACTTAAAAAAGTGTAGAAGTGTGTACACCGATTTCTGGCAATGTCACCTTGAGGTCAATCAAGAGTGAATGAAAATCACTCCTAATCCTAATGATACAAATAGTTTGACAGAAAGTGAATCATCCACTTTGTATGTTGATATTTGATATCGAACAGTCCTATGGTGAGGGTAAATAGGCCTAGGAATGGTCTTCAATAAGACAGGAAAAGGAATGGCATTGATTAGGTCTATTGGGTCACCAGTTGATTGAATATTGAAAGGAAAAGTGTAGGATCACCTTAGAGATGACAGACAGGTAATTCTTATGGCGTTTTCTATTGGCCAAATAAAAGTGACCTCGGAATAATGGGTATTTTGTCGTTTAATTTGAAATACTGAATTGAGAACCTGTCAGTGGTATAAATAATTACATTGAAAATAAAGACTAATTATACTGTATTGTAGAGAATGCAGAAGGAAACCGCAGCCCCAGTGGTGTCAAAATCAGACACCCTCTCAAAGACACCCAACCCCCTCTCAATCACATGGTTTGGACCAAGCTTGAGTTGTCACCGCCCAGCGACTGTCCACTACTGGAGCAGACAGAGGTCCCATGTATAAAACCCCCATTCCACACTGTCAGACTTCTGATTGAGTTTGTCAAAAATGCCTATTCAGGGTGCACAGCTTTCAAACAATACCCGGTAAAAATCAGTGTGTTCACCCTTAGGCCAAAAAAAAAATATTGTCTGTTTCTTGTCCAGCAACTCAGTGAAAATTGATGCGGGCATGCGAATTTTTTTTTTATTTTCAAATAATTTTTTTCTGTTTTCTTCATGGATGGGGGGGGGAAATACCACCAGCAAACTATCTCTCTACATGTTTAAAGCACAGATTTCATGAAAAATAAAGATGATTTCAAGTGATGAAGCATTTCTGTGCATTGTATAGAAGGCGCTGCGTAAGCAAAGTGGGAAAATTTGAAATTGGTGAGAAAAAAAATTTTCGATGCGGAGGGTCTGGGAATGACGCGGGCGCGGACAAGAAACAAATACTTTATTTTTTTTGGCCTTATTCAGCATTATTCAGATTGGTAGGAAATTTGACAATATTGTATTGCGTACATTCAAGAAGATATTTACATTACAATGCAGGGGCCAAAGCCAAGCCAAGGCATTGTTGGCCCTCACAATTTGAGCGTCGAATGAGCTTAGGTCATTTCAAAAACTATCAAAAGAATTTCAAACAGTGGACTTGTAGTATTGACTGTTTCTAAAGATCACTCAAGTTGTGTGGCTTTGGCTTGAGCCCAAAAGTTGTACTACTAATTCACTAAACGTATGGCAAACGGCCCATGTCATTCTCTCACCACCTTTATCCAAATGTCTACGTGGTATTTGTGATCTGAAGGTTTATAAGATTTTTCGTTAATTTCGCTGTCATTTTCCTCCCCTTATCAAATTTGAGATTTCAACTTGTCGTGCTCCTGGCAGCAATCTGAAACTCTGATGGCTCAGGCTGCACACGAGGCCTAAATCCTTAGAAATTCCTTATGAATAAATGATATCATGCCAAATATGCACATGTATTAACATGTATGTAATCCATACATGTACCGGTATACATGGTAGTCACGACTGTCTTTGCACAGGCAGGGAATCCAACAGTGCCACCCGGGGCTTGGTGGTATACAGAACACATACACTTCTTTTGAAGCACATGAAAAGCCTTAATCATTGTACAGGCCTTTTCAACCAAAGCCTCATAAAGAAAATATGCTTAGAAAGCTTGGAATAGCATTGTAGGAAGCCAGAGGCCTGCCTTGTTGGAGTGTTTGGCCCAAGATTTGAAGTTCATGCAGTGGTCATATTTGTTGGAGCGAAGTAAAAAATCTCAGTCAAGTGAGATAATGTGTTCCAATCCGGAGCAATTTTCGGGACTTCTAGCCATGTTTCTACCATGTAGGCCTTTTGAAGCGATTTTCATGCCTCCCCCCTCACTACCGTACATTTGAGATGCAGGGCTCACTTCTGTGGGAGGTTGCTAGTATCTTCCTCCACTGGATTTGCAGGCCCAGCACCTATCAAATGTTTGGAGTGTTATCAATGTTACAGTTTACACCTTGGAGTGTAGCAATATGCCATTCTGTGATGAATTTTTTATGAACATGGGAAATGACATATTTGAATCCGCCCTCATCGCCCTAGTCATGTCACCGTTCTACTCCGATACAAGGGACATAAGTACTTACTATGGGGCCCAGGATGGGTGAATAATCTATACGAGTGGGAAAATTGATTTTCAGAAGGCAGTCTTTTGTGGTCCCCCTGGCCCTTGAGCTACATGTAGTATCAATATGTATACTCTAGATTCGTTCTTCTAAGGTTACTTTACTGAACACCCATATGACCGCCTACCCTATTAAATATGCATGGCAAAATAAAGAGCTGTAACGCAAGACTCACTCATTGGTCAGTTATGTTGAATAGAATTAATAAATTCTTTGTATGGACTATATTGTGGGCTAGGCAAGCTACAGCATGAATATCTGAAGTGACCTTAGAAGAACGAATCTAGAGTATATTCGATTTAGTTGTGAAACATCGTCAATTATTAATAAGAAATGATTACATGTATCTATTAGTCAGTAATTGGTGGACTACAGAATGTCCCATGGTGGTGCGTGTGTGACCGGTGTCCCGGTGGGTACCTTTCCCAGCAGTTTCTCAAATAAAATGAATCATTTATTTTCCCTTCTCTTTGATAAATGGTATCAGGAGTGTGTAGTTTACATAGGGTTGCACCAGATCAGTCCAGAGGTTGTGAGAGTCTCAGACGCGTAGGAACTGTGGATGTGGGCCATACGTAGTCCCATGTAAAAGGATAACGACATTTAATTCGATATGGAACCACAGGCAGGGGGAAATCAGGGGAGACAGTCGCCGAGGGCAGGGACCCCGAGTCAAGCTGAAGTGTGTTCAGGAATACGAGTACCGAGCGGCGATTTACATAGTGGGACGCAAAGTCCACCAATGTCACAAGCATGGACTACAAGTTGTTCTGGGTCGACGAGCACCAGTATGTCCCGTTCAATGACTCCCAGGGTAGCTGTGTCGTGTTCAGGGTCTTCAAGCATGGCTGGGTCCTGTGCAGGAACTCCCAGTACAGCTGTATGCACTGCGGGGAGTCAAAGCGGAGCTTCCTCTAGTTTAGTTACGCCACGCTCGGCTACCTCTGATTCAGGGACACTGCCCATAGTTCAGGGCCTCATAGGGCCTCGTAGTCCTGGTGGAACCCTACAGGTGGCGTCTTCAGTTAACAGTGACTCAACTGACTCCCCTGTCCCGAAACTGATATTACAAGTACGTTTTGATAATATTGATTGTTGTGAAAAATCCTTTTGATGTATTTGATTAGAATTTATTTCTTCTTTATTTAGTTGAAGTTCGACCTTGCTGAATTTTACTTTATTTTGCCGCAGGTATTTTTTGTTGAATTTGACATGTCCTTTATCCAATGAATGATCCTATCTGCATGCTGACCATCATAAAGGTTTTGGGACGGGCGGCCCTGTCTTTTACAAATTTGTCCCATGATATCGGGTCCAACCGGGTAGGCTCCAAAGGGTAGGCATAAAACAGATACGGGAAATGACGGGAAAAGTGCATATCTATCCCTGCATGTTGGAAATCGTTAAAAAAATGCTGGGATCGGGACCTGGTCATGTCAGAAGTTTTCCTATGAGACCGTATAAATCCAGCTGTTTAAACTTCAAGTTGTTGGCAATCATGTCGAAATTGGGAAAACTGCCTAATTCTCGCTACTGCAGGCTGAAACTGTACACTTTGCTGTACAAAGTAGCTTCCAAGGGAGAATGATTTGACTGTTTCCGCTATTGAGTTGAGAAAGAGGTCTTTTCAAGCATTTTGTGGCCTTGGCCCTATTCGAACCACCAGAGGCACAGCTGACCCCTTGATGTGGTTAAAGGGGCTGTTCGTTTTCGTCACTTGAGGAACCTGAGTTGTGATCCTTGGGAAAACGGAAAAAGCTATGCACTTGCAAATTGCAGGGATTATTTGTTATGCTGTACAGAATAATCGCTGCAATTTGAAGCTTCATAGCTTTCTCCATTTTCTCAAGGATCACAACTCAGATTCCTCAATTGACGAAAACGAACAGAAACAAAATCGCATCAGAAAAGAGGAAGGCTTGGGCATTCAGTTTGTGTACGGTATTTGTACACAAGCGTTTCCATAGGCAACTTAAACGGCTATTTACGCCCAGGGAAGCAGCAATATAAGATCCAGCTGTTTAAACTTCAAGTTGTTGGCAATCATGTCGAAATTGGGAAAACTGCCTAATTCTCGCTACTGCAGGCTGAAACTGTACACTTTGCTGTACAAAGTAGCTTCCAAGGTTTTGGACTCCGGGTTGCTAAATTCTGTAGCTTTCGTTTCAGGTAGCAGGCAACAAGCATGTCAGTACCCCCTGGAAACTTGACCACTTGAGCAACTGAACAAATCTGTCTTTTGTCCATCCATTTTCTATTACAGCATGTGAGGAGTAAATTGAAGGGGTCTGTGTTGATGCTTCTTGGATACGAGTCCGTTTATGCAGCTTGCAACCATTCTGAGGTGATTGGGGTTCTTTAGTGCTCACTCCCTGACAAAATACACACTGATTGCCTCAGGATGGCGAGCAACTAGACATCTTTGGCTGCAAGAGAAAAAATACATATATTTGGAGTTTTGTTGGTTTGTCATCAAAACTTGTGTCATTCGATAGCCAAAATCCTTCAGTTTACTCCTTTTACCATTGCATATTGAAGACATGTGCTGGTATTATGATATTAAAATAGCAGTCTCATGTGAAAATCTGACACATTTGCCAAACTACTTTTCATTTTCAGCTTTTTACAAGCAATTAAATTCCTTCAAGAAAGTTATCTTTTCCACTTGTGCCTTTAGTAGGTGTGCCTCTGTTGAATTATTTTTCGTTGCGATAATCGAATATTTTTTGCAAGAAATGCTTACATGTATAATATGTTCGTAACATTTTCCATGTTCCTGGAAAATTATTTCAAAACTTTTACTTTTGTAACTGGTTAATTAAAACGTGCCTTAAAAATAGTTCAAAATCCCTTTTGACCAATTCTGAAGTTTCAAGTTTTAAATTCTCTGCAATGCAGGTTTTGCAGTATAAGAAGAAATGCAGTGATTTCGAAGGAAAGTTAGCCGATACTCGGGTAAATGTTGACCGCACGCGTAAAGTGAGTCACATGACTTTGTGTTGTTTGCTTCGTGATCCACAATCCGCTGTTTCCAAAGCTTTTTGTAGATCTTCTCCTCTGCGTTCTTTTTCTAGGTGATACGGTAGCCATAGGTGGCGTTTATGTCTGCAGTTATCGTTCTGATTCAGAGTATTAAAAAAAACATCGAAATCACTACCATTTTGGCACTGGCATAAAAAACAGAAAAATTCTGAAATCTTTTGGAAACCCTATCACATGGGTATTCATTGGAAAGTACTCTACAAGAGCTTTCCAATGAATACATTTATGGTAGGGATGAAGTACTTCTTAGACTTTTTTCGCACATTTTCAGTTTGACCTTGGGTTGGCAGTGGTAGGGTTAAAGCTCATTGAGTTATTTGACAATAGAGGCCTTGCAAATGACGTCACAAGCCGCCATACTGGGGGCACATGCTGCAGAGGCGCAGCAAAATGACCCAATGACGTTACGTGCCAAACGCTGTTTTTGCGTAACATATAAGCGTTAAATACGATAAGCTTAAGACCCAGAAGGGTTACCTGGCTTTCAGTTATCATCATCAATGGCGTGGTGCAGTTCATGCAAGTCACGTCACGGTCGGCTCACATCTCTGCGCCCTGTGCCCTCCAGCATGGCCGCCAGGATGACGTCATTGCAAGGACCCCATAGAATCTGTCAGGATTCAGTGTTTCCGCCAGAAAAAAAACGAGGGTACGGACAAAAAAAATTTTTTTGGAAAAAAAATTTTTTTTTCAACAAAATTTTTTTGTTGATTTTTAAAAGGTTTTAAATGATGTAGTTTGGCACCATTTTAGGCGCATTTTGAAGCATAAAATCCCCGTGCCGGTGATATCACTTCATGGAAAAATGGTTACCCAACGTTTTTGAGGGTACGGATCCGTACCCTGGAAAAATTTAAGGGTACGGAATTTTACCCATTTTACCCTCTGGCGGAAACCCTGGGATTCAGCTATAAACTTCTGAAAATGAGGTAGCCTATTTGTGAAAAATGGTTTTCAAGGACTGTAAATTCAAGGGTCCAATTACTTGGCTCAAGAATGGTAACTGCAGGCACATATTCCATGTATATACTGACCTCTAGCTGACTGGATCTGCATGCTGTCGATTGGAGTAGTCACTTTTTCACCGTCACCCAAATTCACCTCCCCTTTCTCGTTCCCATGACAACAGGTGCTGCAATATAAGCGCAAAGTAGGCGAGGTAGAGGATCGAAATGCCGAACTAGAGGGCGAGTTAAACAAAACGCATAAATCGGTAGGTAGGGGGCGCTCTATCCATGAGCACGTCCGTCTCCTGTAACCTTATAACGTCCTACTAACCATCCATGTTGTTAAAAGCAATGTCGCAAGAGCTGAATTTGCATATCTGAATGTGATTTGCATAATGAAGCTCATTTGCATACATAATGCATGGTTTGTTGCATGTTTATGTGGCATTCATTTTGCTGCATTCTCGAATTTCTTGGAGAATTGATGAGGAATGATGCAGGATTATCAACAGAATTCTCTAAATGTTTTGGGTCTATCGCTTTTCCTCCCAAAATGGTTCAAATCAGAATTTCTCCCTACTAATGCATAATCGGACCCAACCCCTGATGGATTTGCATGCCAACACCTCCCCGTTCACATACCGGTATCCCCACTGTCCCTCATACACTATGGGGTTGCATGCATGTTCACTCATGACGCAATCAAGCCTAACTTCCACCAAAGGATGGTGTCATGGAGGTAGTGATTTCATCTCCCTGTTGGCCAAGATGCCCCACCCTTGGCCAAGATGCCCCACCCTTGGCCAAGATGCCCCACCCTTGGCCAACCTTGGCCTTGACCCTGCTAAAGTGCTAAACTGATACTATAATCCTTCTCCAATTCAAACTGAAACAAATTATAAAATTGATGTTATGGGATACTTTATATATTGCTTTTAATTTCCTTTTACTTACATTCATTGAACACTTTCCTTCCTGTCAACATTTCATTATTATCATTTTCCAATATTTGTAATGGGTTACCATCTTAGACTGTGGCCAAGATGTGCCCTTGCCTCCCTTGATCACTCTCCAACACCAAGCTCACCTTTTCATATAAGATGATTACAACAGATGGTGAACCCTGCATTTGAAGAGTTCTCAAACATGACTTGTTGTAATTGAGCCAAAAGTCATTTGCAAAATGGACCTGATCAAACAAATGACGTCTGCTGCTTCAAATAATGTGAACGTCTGCTCACTTTGAGAATTCAGAAAATTTGTTTGCGTTGGTGCCAAATAAATCTTTTTTGTCCCATGAAATTTTGTTTGTTCTTGACAATCTTCAGGGGTGGGGTATATCAGTTGCATACAATTTCCTTTACATTGATTGGCTCTGCAGCATTGGGGAGTTTCGAGATGTGCACGAATCTCCAAGGATGAAGTTCTTGTGAGATTGCACAGTAATGCACGCATTATGTGAGCTGTGGCTTTGGAGAGTAGAGCACCTGTCTCCAGATGCAGGGTACACAACATCAATACATTATGATGTATGTTGCTATGACTCCTGCTGTGAAGAATTGATTGCAATCTGCCAGTTTCTGTTGATTGTTGTCCCATTGATTCCAAAGAAGTGTTAGGACTTGTTCGGAATATGACGAGGCGTCTTAGCGTCATTTCAAAGTAGCATGGCGTATGGCGTGCCTTAGATGGCGTGGTTTAGCTGCTTGTAGGAATAATTCTAGGAATACTGTAGCTCTGCTTTAGACTTGTATGTAGATTGATCCAGCATGTCTCATTCTAAGAGGGTGAGTAAGATTTGAGTTGGGGATGAAAATAAGGCTTTTAGCGTCAACCTTTATTTCATTGTTGTATTGATTTGTTTAACATCCTGAGGTAATCGGTGGTTCTAGCACTCGCTTCCTTCATCATAAGTCACAAATGTACATGGTGGGCAATCATGGAATGGAGCAAGTACTCAGAACCACTGATTACCTCTGGATGAGGTACTATTACTGCCATGAGAAAGGTTGCACCATGGACCCAAATTTCATCTTGCTGATCTAGCTGCTTCATGTGGGATGTTTTGCGAGTTGTGTCTCAATGAGCAATCCTACTGTTTACCCTGAGACCAATGACACAAATGACTTCCCACTGTAGAACCAAAGAAACGAGCAAATCCAAAATGTGATATTCATATCTATATATTACACTATATACACGGTACAAACGTTTTCGGCAGCATCCTGCTAGCCCTCATCAGGTAAAATGAGAAATATTTCCCACTGTTTTCTACGGTCAAGTTGCCCATAGAGAGCCAACTTGCACGAGAAAGTCTCGCATGGAGCAGTGTGCCTTGTTTTCAAAAACATGCGGAAACCACAGTGAATTTGAAGCTTTCTTGCCAGAATTTGGGTTTCAGTGTAAGTAATGTCCTGTTTTGGTCTTTCAGCTTCAGGTGACGACAGACAGTTTGCACACGCGACTCGAGTCCGCTGAAGCTCGTCTGAAATCGGCCCACGATGAGGGAGATCTGGAGGCGGCCCTTATCAAGCTGGAGGAGGAACAACAGAGGTATGTAATGATCAAAATCGTTGATTATTAGTCTCCGCCACGCCACGTAGTGGTCGAGCGGAGACTCTTGTGTTAGCTAGGAAACTTTCTCGGCTTTCTCGGCCCAAACCAACCTCAGACCAGGAGGCTTACGTGCCTATGCGTGTGTGCATTCTGCAGTGCTTCATGGGCTCCTTGCAGTGTCGTAATTTTATCACCATATAACACGAAGTTTCGACGAAACTGTCTTTCAATAAAATATTCCGGTGTCAGGATTTGTGACTACTAGTATTCTTTCATTTCCACGTCGGGTGTATGTTGTTTAATTTATCCATGCTGATGTTTACGACGATGTTTTGCGCCACGACTGCCGTATGATCCCAGCCTGACAACATGGACGACATGACAGTGCATGAACATGAACGAACATGACCAACATCCAACTCGGCTAGGCCTATATCCGCCATGTCCTCGGCCCATATCCCCCATTTCCCGATCGGCATTCTGTTTTTTGGTACGCCCTAACGAAACTGTCATTCCTTTTGACATTTTGGCCACAAAAAGCAACTGTCCGAGGACATGGCGGGATGGGGATGGTGTCCGAGAATAGGACCGCCGTCACTGAAAAATCTATTCTCGGACACTTTTGGAAGTCAAATTGCGCGAGGCAGAGTGGATTAAAATACATCAAATAAACAGTTTCCGGTTCAGTTTACGTCACTTTCATCAATAAAACCTTACATTCGTTCTTTCATGTGGTATTGCGGATCAAAATTGGCCGTGCATGTCTCTTAGGCCTATACTAGGCCTAGGCCTAGGCCTAGTGTGACATGCGACGCGTGGCGGAGACTCCAGAGTCTGCATGCAGACTCAACTGACAACTCTAGTTTTGTTCTTACTCTCAACTACGGCAGAACTTCATAGACACCTCTGTGAGGGGACACCTCTCTCTTTATAACGTTATGTCAAACAATGGCGTGCCGCACTTCACACAAGTCATGTCACGGTCGGCTCACACCTTTGCGCCCTGTGTCCTCCAGAATGGCCACCAGGATGACATCATTACAAAGGCTCTATAATGTCAATAATTTGTATTACTTTCCAGGAGTGCAAGTCTTGCTCATGTCAACTCCATGCTCCGTGAGCAGCTCGACCAAGCGACAGCAGCCAACCAATCCCTGACCTCAGACATCCACAAGCTGACGCAGGACTGGCAACGTGCGCGAGAAGAGTTAGAGGCCAAGGAAGCGGAATGGCGGGACGAAGAACAATCCTTCAACGAGTACTTCAGCGCTGAACATTCCCGTCTTCTTTCCCTGTGGCGAGCTGTCGTCGCTTTCAGGCGTCAGTTTGGCGAGATGAAGAGCGCAACTGAGCGAGATTTGTCGCATGTCAGGACTGACATTGGACGGGTCTCTCGCTGCATGCACGCCGCTTGTCTGAACTTGAACGCCAACCAACGCCACGCTCTCACCCAATCTCAGGTACGAACGACTTTTGAAGTGTTATTACAGGTAGTAGAGATACATATCAGTGTGGAACCTGTGATATGTCACACCTGCCTAGTTAACCTCATTCAGTATTCATGTCTTTATCATTCCAGGATGCCATCGACCGTGAACGTTATGACCGCTCCCACCTCGAGAACCAACTCCGCGACAAGGCCCGTGAATGTATGGAAATCCAGACGCGCTGTGAATCACAGATCGCAGATTTGAACGCCAGGATAAACGACTTGACCGTCACGAACGAGAAACTGAAAATCACGCTTACCGAGAAGGAAAAGACGACAAACACACTCCAGAAGGCCCTGTCTAGCCTCGATGTGTCACGTGAAAAAACCGAGGTCGCTGAAATCCAACGTGAGGGGGATGAAACTGAGGCGATGCACGCCGCACTTCGTGATATCGCAAATGCTGTCATTGATGACACGGATAAGGTTGTTGATGAGATTGATGGTGAGCAACCATCCCAAAGCTTTAGGTCAGCGAGGTCGACTTCTCCTCTCAGGTCAAGGTCACCGATGCCAGGACGCCGAGGTCACTCAAGGTCACCCACGAGGTCAAGGTCACCTTGTTTCGGTGATAACACATTCATTGCCGTCCAAACTGCTTTGAACAAGCGTCAACTTCAAGTTCAGGAACTCCGAGCCCGTCTTAACTCTTGTAAGGATCACGGCCAGGCGTTGAAGAAACAGATTGATGATAGTGAGAATGAGAGGAGGCGGCTGGAACATCAGTTGATGGACATGAGGGAGGAGCTAGAGAATTCGTAAGTTGGAGATTATTTTGTCCGTATTTATGTGCAAGAATATTGAATCAAGAAGTCAGTGTTTCTGCCAGGAATTTTTTAAAGGGGGGATAAAGAGAAAATTTGACAGAATTCTTGGGCGAAAAAAAAATTGGGATTTTAAGGGGGATATCCCTCCTGTCCCCCCCCTCTGGTGGAAACACTGGAACTGAGCACCAAGTATGAGGGTTATTGGCTCCATAGACAACATGGGTAAAACTTAATGTACAGCAGGAGGAAACCAGAGTGCCGGGAGAAAACTTGCGCCGTTGCAGAGAGCTGCCCTCTCTATCGCATGAAGAGCAGGTCCTACTGGGGATTGAACCAAGAACTTTGGTGGTGACAGTTGCCGATGTTTCTGCAGGCCTTGCCGTTTGACGGGCACGATTTTGCATGCACCTCGCAAACAATAGAAATTCTGTTGTTTGCGAGGTGCATGCAAAATCGCGCCCGTCAAACGGCAAGGCCTGGTTTCTGTTCCACCACTCTTTGCAAGAAGATTGTCACAAAAACTTCGGTTCTTGCCCTGTCCCCTCACAAAATTAGTGGGAACCTGGAAGTCAGATCATCAGCCGAACTTGAGACATTTTCTTTTCATGTTCATTTCTTCTTTCTCAGACGGCGAGACCGTGATGAATCCCTTCGCAATTGTGACCGAATGAAGAATGCGGTCAACGTCGTTTCTGGTGAGAAAGGTCAACTAGAACGCCTCCGAATGCAACTAAACGATCAAATCGAGCAACTGAACGTCGAGAATGAAAAGCTGCAGGCAGCAAACGCGGAACTACAACGTCACCGGGATAATCTCGAAGATGAGAAGGAAGATATAAACAAAGATAAGGATCGACAGATCAAGGAAAATGAACGATGGTAAGGATGGCTTTTCAAAAATGCTGAGTCATCCTCCATTTTAAAAATGTTGGAGGAAACCAGAGGCCCTACGATGACAAGGAGAGATCGTCCTTTCCATCACATGAAACCACTGGAACGACTGGAAATTGAACCCGCGACCTCATTGGTGGCGGGTATGGATGTCTCCACTGCACCAACCAGTAACTTGACAATCCACTTAACTTGCTTTTTTTCAAATCGCTTCCTTGGTACAGCTGGTTACGAAATGTGTGCCTCTCTTTTTCAGCTACAAGGCTATTGATGGCCTTGAGGAGAAAATTTCGTCACTCAAGGAGGACGGGTGCTCGCTGAAGGAAGCCCTCAACCGAGCCCTCCTTGATAAGGATTGTTTAGAGCAGGAGAAGGCTGAAATAAGTAAGTTTAATGTTTCAAATTTTGAAAACTTGGCCCTCGATCTTACAGGGGGTGACAGATAGTGTTCCTTCTTCTGTGTCACTTTGACAAACTGCATGTACAGTACACCCTCGCTCTTACGCACCTCGATTTTATGAACTCCTGGATATTACGAACCCAACATCTGGCTCCCAAAATTTCATGACATGTACGTAAATCCTCGCTATTACGAACTCCGCGTTAGTAGGAACTCAACCCTTGGACCCCGAAGGGTTCGTAATAGTGAGGGGGGACTGTACCTGAATTGCCAACTTTTGACATTGCCCAACGTCAAATGCAGCGAAAGGGTTGTGGGCTGCTCGGCTGCAGGAAGGCTGGATAACTCGCCAATGAAAGTTCAGCGTTGCTCCACCCTTCTGTGGTTCACCCCTAAGGTTACATGATGGTGAATCTCTTCCCTCTGTTTACAGCTGAGGCCCTCTCCCGTGCCGAAGTCGCCAAAGCCGAGCTCGAACTCGAGATCAACAAAGTGAAAACAGAGGAAGCAAGTCTTCGCGATGCCCTGCTGAAGATGCAGTCGCTGAACGAAGGTCTCGGCCACGACAAGATCGAGCTGAACAAGATAATTATGCAGAAGGAGGCGGAGGTTGCTGCCCTCGCGGGTGAGAAACAGTCTCTACTCCATGAGAAATACGGGCTCCGCGAGGATCTTGTCCGGGTCGAGCAAGAGAAGATGGACCTTGATACAGAAAAGATGGGTAAGTACACGTACACCTCCCTTAGCGACACCTCTGTCAGGAGGACACCTCTCTATTAAGGACACCGATGTTCAGTCCAAAATGGAAGCTGTCAGTCGGTTGACCAATAGGAGTCACTACGGCCCAATTCAATGCCTAGCGGACCCATTCATGGTTGATTGAGCACCAGTCAGGAAAATTTTTTATTGTATTGGTCTGGTAGAACTTTGCTGCCATGTTTTGCTGATAAGTGCGGCTGACTACTCCTGTTGGTCATTTCTGTTCATTTTGACCGTTGAATCCAGGACACCTTTCAATTAAGGACAACATATTTCAGTCCCGAAGGTGTCCATGATAGAAAGGTTCTACTGTAGGGGCCATATGCACCAACAAAGATTATCTTGAACTCAGGTTCAGCCACAACTTTTCCATTGTCACATGCCCTGGCAAACCTGAACAATTGAAAAGCTGGGGCTCAACCTGAGTTCAAGATAATCTTCGTTGGTGCATACGGCCCTAGATGTTTATTTTGATATTTCCATCCTTAGCAACATCTGATCAGATTTCACTGCAGTCGTTAGAGAAATTCTCAACTTTCTTTTTCTGCATATTTCTCCATCTTAACTCATCAAATCAATTAAAACCAAATTAATCTTTCACTTACGAGGCATGACAAGGCTCTCACAGCGAATAACTCGCAAAAAAATACCCATTGATCCTGTTGAATTAATACTGCATTAATCGCATTGGGCTATATTTAGAACAATAGCCGAATCTCACGGTAAATTGGTCCAGGACTATGATCGGTGTAGAAGCATTAGCTTTTATGGTGTAAACTGTATTAAATATTGATTATGAGATGGATTCATTCCTGATGTTGTCTTCGAAGACTTCTGTTGAGTTGCGAGACTCTTGAGGATGCTTGGTGAAGAAGTTGGTTCAGGTCGCTGCAGAGTTTGGTACCTGTATTACGGCAGATTTCTAAATTCCAAATGGATAAATTTGTCGTATTTTCACGGATATGTGACTTCGATGTGAGCGCAGCATGAGAATGATTTGGCAGTTTCCGCTATTGAGTTGAGAAAGATGTCTTTTCAAGCATTTTGTGGCCTAGGCCCTATTCGAACCACCAGAGGCACAGCTGACCTCATGATGTGGTTTTTTCAGTGAATCAAGGAGTTCACTACCATATTGACAGCGGACTGTAAGAAGACTGTCCCTTTCAATAGGAAATTGACAAGGGACCGACCATAATCTTATGGTTTACAATAGATTTCTACAGCAGCGACACCTTGTGACCTTGACTCACTTGCACTCTGGTGCAAACTGCTGAGTTAGACACGATATCGTCCAATAAAAACACTTGTAGGATGAGTCCGGCATTGTGTCCAGTTTCTTAGCAATGAAAACTGAAATCAACAGTTCGTCTATGAAATGTACACAGATCATGCTATGCTTTCCCATCAGGGATTGTCACTTTATGCATGATTGAATAGATTATCAGCGGAGGTTGGAAAACCTACATAGCTGTGATCTTTTCTGTTCGTTTCTTGGATACGCTCATTGTCGAGGGTCAGATTCTTCACACGATTTATGGAAATATTGTGGAATGCATATTTGTCTTGTGAGATGCAGTCAGATTGATTACAGAGTTTGGCATTGAATTCAAGGTGATTCAGTTGGGGATTTAACCCATGGTATCCCTCTGTAACAGCCGTTAGCCAGCACTATTCACCCTGCTCCACTGATATAAGTTATGAATCAAAATCCTACCTGGAGTGAGATGATTGATATTTTGTGTGGATTTTCAATAACATTTTCAACTCGGTGTGAATAGTCAAATTTACTAGCTGAGATTAAAAAAATCAATCAGTGTGGTGTATAGATTTATTAATTGGTGCACTGGTACTAAAACATTCAAGACATTACGCACTTTAAACGGAAAAAAAATGTTTTTCATTTCACGCAAGAAAATAGCGATTATAATAAATGTTGGTACCCTACATAAGGCAAACAGAGAATGTTTTCATGCGAACTTGAAATCAACAAGAATGCACATGCATCAGTGTTTTTCCTCAGTTGGGGGTCGATGGAGGGGCGGTCAGTTTAACGATGGTCGCGGCTATAGCAACATGATGTGTAAATGGAATGAGGAACTTGATTAAGTGAAGCGTGACAGTTGTCACCACATGCGAGACTGTGTAAAACATCGTCGGTGTGTTTATGGAGTGCATTGGCTTTTTCATTAGGAACGATTCATGTATTTGCATTTGTGGAGCATTTTTAATGGATATGTCATTCTGTGAATGACTGCATTGCCGTGCCTTGCTGTTCAGAAAAACTTCAGATTAATGTGTACATGAAGTGTTTCTTTAGTGCTTTTTTGAGGTCAGCCAGGTTAAGTCCAAGTTTCTAGTGGAATTTTAACTGATTGTAGCCTGGACGGTGTACTTTTCATGAACTTTTTGTAACTTTCGACGTGGGAATGCTGAACTTCATCTCAGAGAAATCTGTAGACTAAATCTGCTGAAATATTCGGATATCATCATGACACCCTACATTGACTTTTAAATCTTATCATGGGATAGTTTGTGTTTTAAGATGGAAGCGGACGTCCTGCTGCAATTTTGCAGTTCTTGAATATCAGTCAAGTCCTGTTGCTGTATCTTCTTCTGTAATGTAACACTAAATTTTCCTCGATGCCTCTCGAAATTGAGATCGAAAACTTCATGCAGATCTGTGTGGCGTCTGCTCGCGGTGTAACTGTTAGTATGTTGTCTCGTCCAGGCCTGAACCAAACGTTGGAGATGAACGATAACCTACAGGAGAACCTCCAACAAGAAATCGCCATCTTGAATCGCGAGAAGGGCGAATTAAACGAACAACTGAACGCCGTCACTCGCCAGAAATCCAGTCTCGCTGAAGAACTATTGGAAATCCGTCGGGAGATTGAACGACAGAGCGACACGATCGTCCGCATCGCCAAAGAGAAGGAGGATCTGACGAAAGAAAAGGCATCGTTGGTTGTCCAGTTGACAGCTTCAGAACGCGAGAACAGGCAACAGTCAGAGGTGATCGCAAGTCTGAAGAGCGACAAGGATGGACTGGAGTCACATCTGTACGAGACGCAGCAGGTCAACGCGGCACTCGAGGTCCGCAAGGAGCAGCTCGAGGGCGAGAACCAGGAACTTCTGCTGCGCAAGGAATCATTGCAAGGTAAGCAATACTCGATTCACCTTTCTCGCCGACCTTGGGTTATGACCTTCTAAGCAGTCTCGGCTAACGCTGTTGCCCTCACGGCGTCATTCTCCGAAACATGCACTGGCTGCTAATGCAGAAGGCCAACATTGGTCTCTTTTAACCTCCTACCCTTTGAACTAAATCTACAAATATTATTTTATGACTTCCTAAGCAGTCATTGATAATCTGTCCATTATTGTCAACCAGTGTTGACAAGTCATAAAACAAATATAAAAAGTGAATTAACTCCTCAAATATTGGCCGACTGTGTTCAGAGTTCTCATAAACTAAGTGCTCGGGTATAAATCATGAACTATGAATGGATTTTAAATATTCGAATGGGCCAGACAAGTTAAAACGTGATTGGCAGGGTCGTTTAAATTTGTCAATGGCAAACGGTGCATAGGTGTTCATGAGATCAATTTTAATGGTCTGAGAAGTGAAATATCATAGTCTCCACAACAATGGCCTTATAGACCGGCAGGTAGTTTTGTGCCCACTGCACGCGATCTAATTTTTCATCAATTTTCTCCAAATTCAAATTCAGGGCCTATTGGGCTTAAAGCCATAATTGACCGGCATGTAAGCATCTTCAGAAAATTTGATGAAAAAGTTGATTGTGTATGGCAGGCACTGGTATTGTTTCAAACTTCTGAAACTTTCAGCCTTCTGTTGAGGGCCGTTTGCATTTTGCTTCTCATGGTCTATTTACTTCTGTGGGAAAAAATATCAGCCTCTTTTCTGGCTGTTTCTGATCCAATGGAAGGGGGCAATGCCTGTGCACTCCTAGCTGTTTCTAATCCAAATGAAGGGTGCACTCTACACAGGCAGAAACAGCCAGAAAAGAGGCTGATAATTTTTGCTAGGTCAGGTTTGGCTGGTCCTTATCAATGATCAACCTGTGGTAACCCTCATGTTGCTTGACAAAATGTCATATGTACCTTGTAATCGCACCTTTCTTGTTCACGATGCACCCCACTTGGCATGTAATTCCTTTACACGCAGTGCAACTGTTCTCATACAATACACTATTCATGTTGGCCAACTTAGCGTGGACCGGTTTAAATGGCCACTTCATCGGCGTACAAGTAAATAGATCAGTGCATGACATGTGGTCACTCATCCAAGAAAAGGCTTAGAAATCGAATGTCCTGATAAAATTCCCCAACACTTGCCTAATGACATTTTGCGGAACCTCTCAATGAAACAAGACCCAACTTGCGTGACATCGCACGCCGTTCTTTACTAAACATTGCTCTAGGCCCAGAATGAGAAAGTTCAACGCACGGTCCAAGGTAATCTTCTTTTTATTTTCTATTTCCTTCAAAATTTGGGGGTTGGGTTTCTGCGGAAAAAGGATTTTCTGGATATTGCCAGTCAAGTTTTATTTCTCGCTGACTTGCAGTTCCTTCGGATAATGATTTTGTCATCGAGTTTTGAGGTCTTGCTGAATAGAGAGGGCAGTTGTTTGTATGACATTTCCCACTGAGATTTCCCACTGACATTTCCCACTGATATTCAAAATGGCTGCTAATAGCAGCCATCTTGAATCTGAAAATCCGTTGAAAATTCAGGCAAAGCATTTTAAAACAGTGCATTATCAAAACTAATTTTTGCCTCTTTCTCCTTCAGCGGACATCGCCCGTCTACGCAAGGAGATGGAAATCGAGGTGGAAAAGCTCGAGCACCAGAAGGAGATCCTGAACCAGAGGCTCCAGCAGATCGAAAAGGATCTGAAATTGGCCCTGAAACAGGAACAGCAGGCCCATGAGGAGGACCTCGAGAGGGTCCAACGGGAGAAGGTACGTGTATCATTCAAAAATAGTTAAAGACACTCCTCCACGTGAATGGTTTCTTAAGCTAGTTGGCTCTCTATGGGCAACTCACCCATAGAATCTATGGGCAGTTGTTTGTGTCATTGGTCAAGGCATAAGCTGCAAGGAAACCAACTATGGTGAACTGCCCATTGAGAGCCAACTCTCTTGAGAAAACTCACATGAAGGAGCGCCTGAAGCTAAAACCTGAATCGTTTGTCTTCAGCAGATCTGCTTATCAGCTTCTCAAATACGTGAATTTGTACTCTGCTAAGTGTAAAGATGGTATAATTACCATATCTTTGTCCAGAGGTTATGTCCATATGTTAAAACGAGAGCAGAAGTGAATTCCATGGCCATGGTAGTGCCTATATTGTCATGTCATGATGTGTATGGCCTTTGTCATGTTGTGATTGGTAGCTGTGGTGAACCTAAATTTCATGGACGTAACCAGGCTGTGTGCAGGCATATATTGCCCTGTCTCTGTGGCTTCATGTCGAACAAAAACAATGTGGACGAGAAGGCCAAGAGGATTTGTGATCAACAGTGCTGCTGCTACGAAGGTCTCTGGTACTGATTCTCTTTCCTTGTCAGGCGTTGACGCAAGCAGTGGCGACGACACATTGCCAATTGCATTTGTGCAGTGCCCTTCAAATTTGGTGTCGACTGAAGGCATTCTACACTGCCTGATCATTGCCTTGCTCTGATCAATCCTTCGGTCGAAGCCTGTGTTGTGCAAGGGAAAAGATTGCAGGGCCATTGATTGGAATCAGAGTCGGGGGATGGGGAATGGGTGCTGCTGGCAGTGCTACTTGATCGTTCTTTCTGTTGGCCTGAGTGTGAAAAATTATGGTTACTAGATTGCCGGAAATTAGCTTGTGAATTTGCCAGTAGTCTTTTTATGGAGAAAACCAAATCGCCAATGACTTATCATTTCTTCCCTTGTAGGAGAACCAGCGTATCCAACTGGAGAGCCAGCGCGAGGAAATCCTTCACGCCAACGCCATGGAGAAGGAAGACCTCGTCACCAGGTACGAACGAGAGAAAGATGAACTCCAGTGTGAGATTGTGTCACTCCAGCGCGACAGGGACGATTCACTTCTCATGGCGGAGAACGACAAACAACAGGTTAGTTGGGAATAGGAGTAGTCAGCCGCGTGTATTGCCAAAAGATGGCAGCAAAGATCTCGCAGACCAATACACAGGAAAATCCACCTGATTGGTGCTCGATCAAGAATGAATGAGTCCGCTGTATGCATTGAATTGGGCCCTAGTGACACCTATGGGTCAACTCACTGACAGCTCCTGTTCTGAAGATAAGACCGTTGAATAGAGGCTGGCTGAATGCAAGTACAAGCTCAGATTTCCACCTCACACCAACACAGTACTGTAACTGAAATTTCCTAACTCTTTCAGGCTCTTTCACTTGCTGAACAAGAAAAGTCCACCCTCCAGGAGAAACTCAACAATGCTCAACGTGAGCATGCAAACCTGACTATGGACTACGACCGCCTTAAACGTGAGGCCATCGCCCGCTCCGAGCAGGACAAGGCCACCATCAACAGTGTACAGGCAGATCTGAAACGCTTCAGGATACAGTTTGAGGAGGCCACGTAAGTACTTGGAGGGGGGGTTTCATGAGCTGTGTACTCCAGTGTTTGGGAGGGGGGAGTCTGAGAGGCACGCTTCATCTTTCTTCTCAAACTGAGAAATCAATTGTTTGACTGTTGTTATGTTTTTATGTTTTCAGAGAAGCTCATGAGAAAGAACTGAAGGACCTCAAAAACATTATCACCGATCTCCAGAAGCAGCGAGAACAGGCTCTTCGGGAGGTCGCTGAGCTCAAGGTACAGCTCAAGATGGTGGAGGAATCTCGCGACTGCATCAGACGTGACCTCATCGAGGCTAACAGAAAGATCAGGGAAGGTAAGTCTCCTCTGGCAATTCTGGTTTCCTCCTACATTACTATAAATCTCATTAAATTTGCTACCTCGACAGTACTTGACAGATTTCGACTTCTCTGTCTTGGCTGCTTTTCCAGGTGAGGAATGCCGCGAGCTGATGCGCAAAGACATCACCGACCTGAAACGCTGCTGCAACGATGAGGTGCGCGAGAAAGAGGCTGTGGAGAAGGCCAATGAGGAACTGCGTTCAAAGATCAAGAAGTGCGAAGCCGAGAAGGTGGACCTCGGACGCAACCTGTCGGACTCGAAGCAAAGAATCTTGGGTAAGTCCCGTTTGTCATATTATAGATGTAGGCCCTATTTAGTATTATTCCAAGTTTGAGTGAATTCTTAGGCCCGTTTCTACTACAGCACGTCCACTGCGATTTGCCGTGAGTGGTTTTCACGGCCATTAGGATAATTAAGAAGTCAAAATATTTTGCTAATCCATCAAAGGACTCCAACCCTGTGAAACCGCACCACTTACCGCAAAATACACCAGAAACCGCTCTAGTAGAAACGGACCTTTACAGTAATCAAAAGATGTGCGACAAGTCGGTATAGAACAACTAAATGCCAAGTCATCAAATGTTCATTAGCCTATATTTCTTTCCGCTCCAGTTCTCGAGGAAGAAAAATCTGGAGTTCAGAAGGAGGCTGGAGATCTTCGTGCCAGTCTACGGGAGGTTGAGAAGGCTCGCCTCGACGCCAGACGAGAGCTTCAGGAACTCCGTCGACAGGTGAAGATGTTGGATGGCGAGCGTGGGAAACTGTCGAAGGAGGTGACGGACCTCCAGGCTCGGGTTGCTAGGGATGAGGAGAAGGAGGAGGAAGCGAGGAGGGAGAACTTTGGATTGAAGCAGAAGGTAAGTGGAAATATGCCAGACAGACAAAGGGACCCGTCAGATCAAGACTTCAGAGCGTGAAAATTCTGCTGTCTCGCGAGGTCCAGCAAGCTGCCGTTTTTGGTGCCATGATTCTGTGAAGTGAAAAATGGAAATTATTGATGGAAAAATGGAAATTTTCCTGGTCTTTGAGATCATTTTGGTGCCGTGATTCTGTAAACCTTGCCAGAAATGTGGACATTTTCCTGGTCTTTGAGATGTTTACATGGCTGTACATTGTTATCCTTCAGGTGGTTGAGACGGAAGCCAGTCGTGAAGCACTCCGTAAGGAGTTGGCGAACTGTCAGCGCAAGATGGCTGAACTTGAAGATGAAATCCGTCTAAAGGAGAAAGATTTCCACATGGCGATGGAAGACAGTCGTCGTGACCAGAAGAAGATGGAAGACAACCGCCGAAACCTTGAAATTCAGCTAGAAAATGCAAACGCAGATTTAGCCGAGTTGAAATTGAATTTGAGTGGTGCTGAAGGACGCGTCAACGCCCTTGAGTCGCAGCTCGCTCGCGTTGAGGGCGCAAAACGTGACATTGCTTTCAAGTTGGCTAGCATCCATTCGACGCTTCGTCGTACCATTGGCTTCCGTCAGGAGATGCCACGATCACCGAGTCCCGTTGCGCGTGCCAGGAGTCCGAGCCCCAAGAGGTCAAGGCCAACTTCCCCAACAAAAGGTAAGCTGCAGCCTGATCTCAAATACCAGTTCAGTTGCATCTTGTTGGCTGTACATGTAGGTTTGCAAATACTTTGAGTTGCAAATAGAGAGCTATTGATTTGATTTCTCAGTAATTCTTCGCCATATTCCATCAGTTTATCTGTTGAGGGCAGAACTGGAGACCCAACAAATCGCATCCAATGAATTTCTTTATTCCACATTCTTACAGTTACATGGTTTGTATTTTGCAGGCTTCGACAACACCTACACCACGACCACCGAAGGCCGTGGCTCCCCCATTCCACGTACAGGCTCCCCCGACCGCAGCCGCAGCCCCATGCGCAGCCTCTCTCCGTCCCGCATGGGTGAAGTCAACGTCGCCGACATTGACCCAGAGGCAGTCAGGGTTGCGCTGCGTGATTTCGTACAGCAGTTGGCGGGTGCTGAACGTGAACGTGATGATGCTCTATCCGCCTGCCGCAGTTTGTCGCAGCAGTTGAAGGAGATGGAGGAGGACCGTGATCGCACTGAAGGTCGTCTGATGCAACTTCAGAGGTCGTTGGGTGAATGTGAGGAAGGTGGGTGCCATTTAGTACTGTAAACCGTGATATTTTCGCGACGCTAAATGTTCGCGATTTTGGTGATCTACAAATTCGCGAAGAATAAATATTCGCGATTGGAACCCTTCAGCTTCAAAAGAATAATAAGAAGAGTAATTTTCGCGCGATTTATTTTCGCGTTTTGACCCTTGAACGCGAAAATCGCGAAAATAAAACGCACGCGAAAATTTCACGGTTTACAGTATTGTATTGTTTTGTATTTTTCGATCAGGGCCAAAGCATCGTTTGCCCTGTTATGGAAGAGGCCATCTCAAGCTACTCATGTTCCTCACTAGGAAGGGGTCTTTTACTTGCCCTTGCAAAGACACAAGGTACAAGGCACCAGGGCTTACTGTCCCATGCAACAGATGAGAAGAGCCGGGAATGGTTAATCCCACATGGTGTTAATCCGTTATGGCGCAGGACTTGCTGCTTGCTAAGCAGACGTGATAACCACTAGGCTATTAGTGCACCTCTCAATGCCATTTTCTGTTGGATCTGACGAATTTCGCATACTCTGCATTACCAATTGGTCTGACACCTCACACTTGGCTAGCTCAGCCAATAAATAAAATCCAGTCAATTGCCATACAAATATATTGAATAGCCATTTTAATCATAATCGTCAAGTCTTCCACTTTGAAAAGAGATTGACCAAGATATCAAGTGACACGTCTCGATATCACGATATCCCGGCGATCAATTGTTGGCCTTTCATTCATGAAATCTTTGGCAGACTGCCAGAGGTCACGTTTCTTGGTGAATTTGTGATTTCGGACTTCCATTTGGAATATCGCCAACACTTAGGCCAAACCAACTGATATACTTGTTACACACTTTGAAAAATGGACTTATAAATTTGAATGGCATTGGTATCACTTGGCTGTGAAACGAGGATATCATTCCCCTTGCCTGGCTAACTTCCCGGGCCTCTGCATGTTCTTTGGACAAACATTTGCTAGGCCTATCTGCTAGGCCTAATACCACTGCATACATAATATGCCTTCAAAGAGTAAAAGTGAAAGGCCTATGTAGTCTAAATATTAGCCACAGTGTTTGCTTGACGACAGGGAGAGTTTAGCAAGAAAACGACCTCGAAACACGAGAGAGGTGAATATTTTTCTTGAAATTTTGGATCCTGAGGACCTCAAACGTTTAGCTTTTACTTTCTTGGTTGGTATTACTATACATTCCTTTCAGCTACATACATGTATTGGTGCTACTTGTTGGAATTGGTCGTCTCTTTGGTCTTGTCTGCTCTTTGACCTTCTTATGGCAGCCCCTGAGAAAATCTAGTGGTGACATCTGTTGCTCATTTATGGAACTAGATTCAAAATATGATGGCCTCAGCCATTCGGTTTCGTTTGGTCCTAACTGAATTTTCCTTTGCAGTATCCCAACTAAACAGTAGAACCTCCCTTAACAGACACCTCTGCCAGGAGGACGCCTCTCTAAGGACAGCAGAGTTCAGTCGTCTGTTGACAGCACTTGGCAGTCCTAAATGAGTCCTGATAAAGAGGTTCCACTCAATTTCGACCTGGTAAAAAGCCAAAAATTCAACTCATAAGCTTTTTACAGTTGTTTCTATCTATGTTTTCTTGGGTTTTTCCAGACAAGCGAGGAATCGACAGCCGTCTCGCCAGCGCCCAGGCCGCCCTCATGCTCCAGGAGGAGACCATCCGCCGCAATGAGCGCGAACGCAAGACACTCTGCGACAAGATCGATAATCTTGAACGCTGTCTCGGAGCAGTCGAGGCCGAGAAACGTCAGATGGAGGAAAGAATCCAGAAGATGCGCCAGAATGAGGCGAGGTTGGAAGACGACAAGAAACAGGGACGCGCCATGTTGGACGATGCGGAGAACAGGTGCACCAAGTTGGAGCTGAACAGACGTTCCTTGGAAGGTGACCTTCAGAGAATGCGATTGACCTTGACCGACAAGGAGACAGAGAACCAGGTAAGAATCATCAAAACTTACTCTCTGTAGACTTCCAAATTGTTTTATTCTTGGACTGTGCAGAATTGCAGCAGGTCTGCCGACAAAATGGAATATTATGCGACGTTGTCTTCGGCAACTCATGTAGCCCTGCTTCTCCAAGTTGTCTCAGTTGAATATAGCTTGTGCAGATGACGTCATTACAGAAAAATCTGCCATCTTGACAGTCAAATTGACGTCATCGACCCACGTGGCACACTTTATTGTCGGTGCAAGTGGAGTGTGTGTGACTTCAACCACGACGTGATCTACACATGGCGCACTTGGTCGTCGATGTCAGCATGGTGGACCGCCAGTCAAAAGTGATGTCATAGTGAACCACCTCACAAGCTCTATACGATGCCCCAACCCTAGGCAACTCGAAATGATTAAACAGATGGCCAATCACACTTAATATTGCTCCCTCGTGATCAAGTACCCCATAAGTCACAGAACAACTAAGAACACATACATAATTAATGATCACTTTCATGGCTATTGACATTTATATCTTAATTAGATAATGAATTATGAAACTCTCCGAGGACAATGCCGGGTTGCATGGACTCTGTTCCACTCTAAGTTGATAGTACATTTAACAGCCTCAGCATGTATGAATAGGCCATATTCTGCAAAACTTGTCATGGAATGAATCCTCAACATCATACACTTTCTATGGTGTTGTTGACTTAAGAATCATGCACTTGCCTCCAGAGCTGTTGTAGCAGATGTCGTCTGTGTTCTTGGACTTGGATAACTCTGAGTCTGGTCATATGCTGTGTTGATACAAATGGTTGAACGTGGCTAGGAGGTCCCTTGCTGTGTTTTCCTATATGCTCTGTTGATGTCAGTTGTACGATTTTGGAACCATTCAGTTTTACCTAGCTATCACTGTGCCTTCATCATCACATTTGGAAATTTGATTCCTGGATGAGTGTTTACGAGTGCTTAAGGATGGTATCGAACGAGAAAGCTGTGCTTGTCGTCGGCAAGACGAAAGAGGGAAAACCACAATATTTCGTTTTGGAACCTATAAATATCAGAAAGTTGCATTCATACATGGTAAATAATAATAGCTTTCTCCGGCTGAGTACCCATAGAGGGCCAACTTACATCAGAAAATTCTCATATGGAGTACCTTGGTGCAACTGTGGAAAGACATCATAGGCCTATGACTTCTCGGCAGGGGTGGATCTAGGACTTCGGGGTGTCTGGTGCCTCATTACGGTACTGAAAAATAACAGTCAATTTCGAAGATTTATTACAAATAGGAGGGCCCCTACCTTGGATGCAGTGGGTCTACACCTGCCTCATTAAGCAGGGTTTCTGCCAGAAAAAAACAATGAGGGTACGGACCCAACAAAAATTTTTCAAAAAAAATTTTGTTGAAAAAAAATTTTTTTGAAAAAAATTTTTGAAAAAAAAAATTTGAAATTTTTTTTTTATTTCTAAAAGGTTTTAAACGATGTTTGGTGCCATTTTAGGCATATTTTGAAGCATAAAATCCCCGTGCCGGTCATGCCAGTTGTTTGGTTTCGTCCGGCATGTCATGGAAAAATGGTTACCCAACTTTTTTGAGGGTACGGATCCGCACCCTGGAAAAATTTAAGGGTACGGAATTTTACCCATTTTACCCTCTGGCGGAAACCCTGTTAAGTGACAGAGCTAAAATACCATTGATTTATTTTCCAGGTCCTACAAGATCGCATCGAGAACATGACTCGACAGATCCAGGATCTTGAGGATAAATCGCAGAGTCTCCAGTTGACGGTCGATCGTCTGACTCAAGCTTTGACCAAGACGGAGGAGGCGGAGAGTGAGCAGAAAGATAGGGTAGGTTGATTACATCGTTAATAGGGGGCGCCTTGTAATGAAAAGCTGGTGATTCACACGGCATGTTAATTTCAGGAATAATACAACTGAAATCGACATCTTGACGTCGTCAACATCATGTTATTGCCGTATGCCATTGGGGTCAAATGCCAATTGTGAATGACGTCAGATAATGTCAAATTGGTTGGACAGAGTCCCAATAAAACACTTGGTGCCCACTCAGTTGAGGCAACATGACAGTTGGCACCAACTCTTAGCGCCGTATGCACCAAACGAAGATTATCTTGAAGTCAGGTTGAGCCACAACTTTTCCATTGTCACATCACGCCCTGCCACACCTGAACAATTGAAAAGTTGTGGCTCAACCTGAGTGTAGGATAATCTTCGTTTGGTGCATACGGCCCTTAGTGTCTGACGAGTACCAGTTATCTTAACTGACTGGAAAATTGTGATGTTCTTTTCAGGTGACAAACTTGCACTCTGAAGTAAGATTCAATTGTTTTGATCATAAATCTTTTCAAATTCATTATATTTATCATAAATATGTGTAACAGAAAAAAATTCATCATTCTCACTTCATTTTGTCAAGTTTTCTGAAGTATGTAACCTGATCATCACTGGTCATCAGTTTACTCAACTATTGTCATTGCTCTCCACTACTATCATAAACCTGCAGGGGCATTCATTTCAGCTATTGTGTTGTAAGGCTGTTAACCCTTTCCTCGGTTGCGACATGTACCTATTCTCGCTGGAGCGGGTCACATAAACATACATACACACCTAATCCTTCTGTGACTCTGTGTAACAGACAAATTTCACTCTAAATTCTGTGTAATTTATAGACAACAGTCTAAATAAGTTACACATTTTAGCGTGAAAAAGGTGTATTTTGGAATATCTTGTGGAAGTTCTAAAACATAACTATCAGTAACAGTTGCTGTGATAAAAAGATACTTGTCGCTTTAGCAAGTTCCAATGGCCTAAAGTATCAATCATCTTATGTCCTGTCTATCTCTCACTCAGGTCCAGTCACTGAACATGTCGCTACAAGATACGGCTGGCACTGTTCAAGAGTTACAGGAACGTGTCCAACAACTCCAGAGGGCGCTGACCAGCAGTGAGCACGACCGTCGCGTATTGCAGGAGAGACTTGACACCACCAGGTAAGACTAAATTTCAGGGTGCAGTCTCCTTATAGTCAGATTCATTTCTCATGTACTGTAAAGCAGGAAATTTTCGCGAATTTCGGGAGAGCGTATGAGTCGCGAAAATTTCCTGTCGCGAATATGAGTATACGCAAGTGATAAATACGGTCCGTGAAAAAAAACTGAAAAAAATGGCAGAGACTCGCGAAAATATCCTGCCGCGAATATGTCTATAATTCTTTATTCGCGAAAATTTCCAGCCGCGAAATTATCTTGCTTTACAGTATCCTGAAACAATGCCATCAGCGAGTATTGTTATGAACCAAAATTGATGTATCGTACATGTATCCTTGTTTTCTTCACAGACAAGCTCTGAATGAAGCTAAGAAGCAGAACCACAGCTTGATGGAGCGAGTCCAAGCCATGCAGAATGAGTTTGGTGAGAGTGAAGTGAGGAGATCTGAACTGGAAGGCCAGATGAGGCAGTCCCATTCTGTAAGTTTATATCGGTCAATTTTGAGAAGATGTTGCGGGGGAACTGGGCGACAAATGGCAGAGTCTTGTTGGGGTAGTGCACAGGGGAAACACTCATGTCTGCCACCAGTGAGATTGTGGGTTCGATTTCTGGTCATGCCTGTGGCTTTATGTGGTAGAGGAGGTGATCTTTCTTCGATTTCATAGAATTTCTTCTGGGAGCTCTGGAGTTCCAGTATTGTTTGATGAGTAGCTTTAATGTCCTGAGTTGTAAGACTTGATGAAGTGCAATTTGGACTCTTTTAAACGATCAATCTTTTACATCTGTTCATGTTCAGTATTCACCAAATTGAAAGACGAATAATGAACTTTCATTCCAGATGCTGGTACAACGCCAGGAGTCTGAACAGGAGATCAACCAACGTCTCCAGAAGTGTCAGATGGAGAAACAGGCCATCGCAGAACGTGCTTCCTCGCTGCAGAGGACCCTCGCCACCATCGAGTCCGAGAAACGTGAAATGGAAAGATCTGCTGTCAGGCTGGAGAAAGATAAGACAGCCTTGAAGAAAACCCTTGATAAGGTGGGTGGAAATGTGGTTTCCGCTGTCCAATTTGGATTTGGTGATCTCATTTGTTAGAATTTTAGGGGAGATTCCAACCAAGCTGTGACAAGCTCAGACAACAAATATGCAAGTGGAGGGGGGCAAGAGAGAACAGATTTTGGCTGGCAGCCCATGTGAGTCAGCTACTGATCACCTTCGATATTTTTCACAGGTGTGCTCCCATTTCGCCTAAACCCATTCTGTAGGCGAAATGGGTGTAGGCAAAATAGGAGTGGGTGAAATGGGCCGTAACCTTGTCGTGTGACTGATTGTGGCTAATTTTGCCCTCCGGTGACATTTGCAGGTTGAACGAGAGAAGATGAGAACAGAAGAGGTCGCCACTAAGTCTGTCTACGAGAAGAACGAACTTGACCGATCGATGAACCGTCTCGAGGAAGATAACATGGAGATGCAGAGACAGATTCAGAATCTGCAGGCACAGTTGGCAGAGACAGAACAAGGACATGCTGGAAGGTGAGGGAGAAGTGGTGACTGTGAAGGATTGTTTCAGCTGCCTTTTCACTGAGCGGTGCAGTTTACTGTGAAACCTGCACCACTCTCTTTAAACCGTGGCAAAAACAGCATGTGTTTAAAAAATACCTGTTTCTCTTTTGATAGATTTTCATGATTTGTTTCAGGTTGATTGAACTGACCACACGCCATCGTGCCGAGACCGAGATGGAGACTGAACGTCTGCGTACGGCTCAGCTCCAGGCTGAGAGGACATTGGAAGCCAGAGAACGCGCTCATAGACAGCGAGTGAAAGGATTGGAGGAACAGGTGAGTACACGTTTCTTATCTGGCGTCTCTGGCTGTTTGTTCAATGCGCCTAATGTTGTCTAAAGAGCTACATGTAATAATGTTGTATTTGGCTCTCACTTCTGGATACGAAATTGTTCTTTTTCCTGAAAATTTCCATTTCTTTCCAGATTGCCACCCTCAAGGATCAGCTAGCCCAGGAAATGCGTAAACGCCAACAATACATCTCCCGCAGCGCACACACCGGCGACGAAATCAGCAACATCAGGAGTATCCTCAACGGATCCTTGACGAATGTTTCACGTGATCCGGGACTTGATTCCGTCCTTCTCGAACACGAGGCTCGCAAACTTGATGAGAGTATGGAATACCATCAGCCAACTAGGCTATCACCACGTCACAGGTCCCCCGTCCGTGCTGCTTCCCCACCGCGCCGATTGACGTCCACACCCACCGGCAGATCGTCATCCCTCCGACGGGCAACAAGCCCCATCAGCGGGCGCCGGGGCCTCCGAAAGTAGGCACTGCCATGAGATATACGAATATTACTAGACTCCGTCATTCCATCCAGTTAAATACGGCGAGTCAGATATTGTTCGATCTCTGCTCGCCAAAATCATTCCACCCATTGACAAAATAGACTATGCAAATCATTACTTATGCCATCTGGTGGTGCTTATATGAACTATTTTCTTGAAGAAAATCAGTATTGCATAAGATTAAGAACTTTGCAGGAACATCAGAATTGCATACAGGTACGGATTACCAGTTTGAATTCCAGTTTTTATATGAACCATGATCCATGGGTTGTTGTAAAATGGGGATCATTGAAAGGAAGGACTAATGTAAAGTAAAACTCTGGCAGCAACAGACAATGGTCTTAACTTATTATACATTTATTTCGTATATAAAATCTCGCGAAGGATGTGTTAGTAGGTCATTACGAAAGGAGTAGATATTTTAGGATATAGGAGCTACATTATACTGGTTTTCAGGAGTGAAAGCAGTGGTAAAGACCAGATTATTCTGCTTGTGAGGAACAAAACTCCCCTCAGACGAAGCCTGTGACGACCTTGAAAANGCGCACAGTGTTCAATTTCAAATGGTGTGGTGCCCTTCTGCTACCCAATTTACGTCTTTAACTGAAACACTGTAGTCTGTAAGTTTCGAAATTTGTGTACTTGATTCAATAGAACCCATTCATAACTGAACAAACCTGAGACTTAACACCAAAGGACTGAAATTTGGTCAGATTATTAAAGATTAAAGTTTGTGGAGAATGCAATAGTCGACAAAAGTCATATGAAAGAATTGAAATGCATATGAATATATTCTGTCCAATGGTATTGAAACGTTTGTATTAAACCCCTAATAGGGCCTGCCTACAAGGTAAAGCCAAATTCTTAACACCAGGTAAAGCCAAATTCGTAAATACCATGTTAAGCCGAATTTCTGACAGTTTGATTTGGGTTTCCTTTATAATAATTTGAATAGTAATCTTGAGTGTTGTGGTTCATCTTGAACCTTTCGATGTAGATATTTCGGAGAACCTATGTCAGACCAGGAGGGATGTAGCTAATGCGTGCACAAACAATTATTGTAAATTTTACACATCATGAACAAATCTTTAACGAATGAATTAATTAAATCTAATCAAAACCATAATGAGCACTTGTGGGGAATTTGTTATGAATCTCAGACATTTTGATCAAATGTTTTTGTGACCAATCAAAAAAGTGTGACACTGTTTCACATCTGTAAAAAAACATGTGTTAAATAAGGAAAATTATGCTGGTATTATTTGAGAAGTTGTATATTTTTGAAGGCCCTTCCCCACTGGTGCACTTTCAGGCGTATGGAGGTCAAGGTCATGTATTCTTGTAGGTTTCTAAAGTAAATTGTGTTGTTTTTATTATTTTGTGCTTAATGCAAGTTCATGTAGATTTTGGTTCCGTTTCATGAAACATTTGGTTGAATTCAGCGTGATCTGCCCTGAATTCCAGGATAAACTTGACAATATGACATAAAGTCATCAATGATGATAAAAACTTCACCACTTCATGATACAAACTTCATCAAATGTCGTAAGAACCATCCAATAAGATTTCCCGTCACATCACATACGATTTCTTGCTGATGTTTATTTCAACTGTTTGTGTGATGTAATATCCAAACACTGCTCACGGTGTAAAAAGGAATCGTCAGCACCAGTTGGCCTGTTCATTCTAAATTTGGGGACAGTGTGACCTTGTGGTTCCCTTGCTTTGACCTTGAGGTAAGTACATTGTGACCTTGAGATTAGTATGCTCTGACCTTGAGCTCAGTGCTTTGACCTTGAGATTAGTGCACTGACCTTGAGCTCAGTGCTTTGTGACCTTGAGGTCACCTTGTAAAGGCCTTGAAGGTGAGTGTTGTGACTTGATGTTGGAACAGTTTGTCTGACCTTGAGATACTGCCACCAAGTTCAAGTCCTTGATGAGCTGAAGTCTTGCATCAGTGACCTACTTTGAATGGTGTTGGATGAGAGATCATGAGTTGCTAGCACCAAAAATGCCCAAACTTTACACTTTGGATTTGCTTGTCTGATCATCCAGTCTCCACATAGCACCAAAGTCACAGATGTACATGTTGGTAGGTGCTCTTCAGGGGCATACTCTGTGTCTGGTTTGAGTCTGTTGGAGTTATGATCCGCTGGCCTTTCATTTCATGTGAGGAGTCAGTCGAGAGAATCCCTGGGACCAGGTAATAAACCTGGATGGGGATTTTCTGACAACAAGTGAATTTCAAATTGTATCGTGGTTTGGACAAGTTTGGGATCCCCACATCTTGAAATATCAAGGCTTCCAGACACTAGGCCTTCAGCCTAGGCTCCACTCGCTGAGAGAGCGGAGACCGAGGGCAAAGTAATTTTAACCCTTGCTGGTTCAAGATCCACCTCTATTGTATCTCATTTCTGATACCATTCTGGACAACACCAGGCCGAGAAACCTCGGTGCATGATGATTCTGACAATCTGACAAGGTATAACCTGAACCCTAGGAAATACCGAGTCAAGATTGAGAAATTCCCTGGGACCAGGTTGATTTATACCTGGATGGGGAATTTTTGCCACTGATTCGTCTTCAGACATCATTTGGCATAACTATAGCTGGGCAGTGGTACGATAGCACATCAATTTATTGAAGATCTGGGTTTGTAACCACTGATTTTCAAGAGGGAAGTTTTTGCACATTTATTCCAAAGTCAACTCCT
Organism: Notospermus geniculatus; assembly: GCA_002633025.1. NCBI lineage: Eukaryota > Metazoa > Nemertea > Pilidiophora > Heteronemertea > Lineidae > Notospermus > Notospermus geniculatus. Next base: position 160,032 of record NMRB01001291.1, read on the forward strand.
TTTAATCTTTTGCAACCGAAAGGGGAAGATGCCTTAATTTCATAGTGTTATCAAGTTGTGAATTCCTGGAACAGAGCAGTATCGCAGAAATTCTCGAAGTGTTTCCTGAGACCAGCCCTGTTCTTGTTTTTAAGGAAATATTTAAAATATTATTTTATTACTTTTTTCGGTTGATTTTAGACCATGTAGGGACTACGTAGCTGCTCGCTTCTAGTGAATCTTGTTGTATAGAATGTAATAGAATGATAATGCCTTACTGTGTCGTCAGGGCCGACAAGGTCTAAATAAAGGAGTGATTGATGAATGAGAAAAAATGACATCTGTCGTTTTCTTCTGTGGTGATTTGAAGAAACTTTTGGCCTCGTGTTGTACAGCAAAGTAATTAAATTCACAGCTTATTCTATGTTACATACAGGATGTATCAAAACATAATGCGAGTCTGGTTTCAGAAGAAATGGGATTTGCCAAGGCCCTCTTCTTTATCTGTGTTCCATCATAAATCATGTTGTCTGCTGGGGACCCTCTGCCGTTTTCCCCACAGCTTTGTCTTCAGGGTGGGTGGTTCCGGCCAGATTCCTGTTGAGGTCACTATGGGACAGGTCTGTAGCCAAGGATCATTTCCAACTAAGGCACTGCTCAACTTCATCAGCTGAGCAACCAGGCATAGTGGCCTCTAGTTCATGTCATTTACATACAATAGCACCATTTGAGATGAAGAAAAACTCCTGTGTCTTCAAAAAGTATCAAACAATGGACATATCGGTCTCACTTCCTGAGGCACATGACTTGTTGTACTTGCTGTTCAGTGCAGCTGCCAAGATCTTCCGCTTCCCAACACACCGCTCCTGAAAGTGAATATTTGACATTTGACAGAAAGATATTTCAACAAAGTGCTTTGCATTTTGGGGTTGCTCTTCTTCCACAGCAAAGCTTGCATTGTAACGAACTCAGAACTGACAAATTCTGATCAAAATTGAGAGGTGTCCTGAACACAAAAGTTAAATTCATATATGTGAACTCAGTCTGGTGTCCTTCATGCTAACAAAGAGCAAAGGGATTGAGTTGAGAGTCCCAACCCTGTTACCTGCTTCACACCCTACCAGGTAGCATTACATTGTCGGTATTACTTGGGAACCACGAAACTAAGGTACATGCACCCCAGAGGCAGGACTTGCCAATGAGTCTGTAAGGTACCGTATTGCACTTACAAAATGTAGCTGTGTTCGTAGGTCAGCTATCAAATCTTGGTATGATGAGGCTCTGGCTCTGTAGTAGATTATTATCAACCTGAAAGATGTTGATTTCAAACTGACCCTAAAAACAAAATGTACAGTAGGAGGAAACCAGAGTGCCCGTAGAAAACCGGCACGGTTCAGTGAGAGTCACTCTTTCTATCGCATGAAGAATGGGTCTGACTGGGGATCGAACCTGGATCCTCAGGAATGACAGGTGCTGATGTTTGCACTGTGCCAATCTGACAGGTATGAAGAGGGTGAAGTCCAACATTACTTACAATAGAATTATGAAGACTGGTATGACCACAGCAGGACTGAATATAAAGTTGATAATCCATGTCAGCCAGTCGGGGAGGTTGCCAATCCTGGACGTCAGCACTTCATAGACGTGGTCACGCTTTCTGAATGGTCCACAGTCAGGCGATGGGCGGATCCTAGAAAGCAATAGAACACTATTATGTAGGGTGATGCTTAGCAATTTTGATCTAATAGTGAATTGGGGGATGTATTATTTGTCTCGAACACATCCAACACGGGCAGTTTTGACTGCAAATCGTGCTGGGAAGTCCTCAGGGTAGGCTATGTGAATTTTTCATGTGTAACACACAAACCAATACTTACACTATGATGGCATATCCAACAGGCACAAGACACAGGAACAGTGTCACCAACAACAAAGTCAGAAAAAAATTTCCTGACCGGCTTGCACGGAACATCTTCTTAGGCGGGATGTTACATGTGCGCCCCACAATGTAACGGAGGTAGAAAACAATGATGACCTTCACCATGGCAACCACGGGAAGGAGGGGAGAGAAGTATAGGCCTAGCCAGATTAGGCCCTGGCCGTATATGAGTTCAAGGACGTCTGTTGCGATTGAGAACTCTGGGAAGTCAATCTGGAAAGAAACAGAATTATGTCAGAAAACTACTGTAAAGCAGGAAAATTTCGCATGCAGGAAATTTTCGCGAATTTCGTGAGAGTGTATGAGTCGTGAAAATTTCCTGTCGCGAATATAAATACAGGCAAGTGATAAATATGGTCCGTGAAAGAAAAGTGAAAAAAAAATAGCAGATACTCGCGAAAATATCCTGCAGCGAATATGTCTATAAATCTTGATTCGCGAAAATATCCAGCCGCGAAATTATCTTGCTTTACAGTAAGTGGATTCAGAGGGGGTGCAAGCTGCGCACACACCCCTATGCCCTCAATGGGCAATTAACCATTGTTGGTTTCCTTACAACTTACCCCTTGACCAGTGACACCAACGATTACCCATATCTTTTTATGGTTGAGTTGCCCATAGAGAGCCAACTTGCAGGAGAAAACTCTCCCATGGAGCATGCATCATAACTCTCTTCACTTGCCTTTTCCTTAGCAGTTTTAGAAGACTTGACGATGACGGCCCGTAAGACGTCCAGCACCAGAACAGACACGACCAATGCTCCAAGATCTAAGAGGAAGACCTTGGCAACCTCCTCCCCGACAACCGTCTCATAGCAACAGCTCATGTCAGGTGGTATCTTGTCAACCTCCTGCCGAAAGAAAGGGAAAGATGTACTAAAAGACGGGTTACAGAAAATGAATGTTGTCTGCTGGTCACTTTACAGTACTTTTACATGGGAGTCATGTTGAAAAGGTTCTAAAAGAATTTCATTATGTCACTTACGCATTGTGTCGCTACATTATACAAAGAAATGGACAAAATGGCCAAGTTTGCATAGTAGAAAACCGTTGTCCGTGCCAGGAGCCATTTCAGTTCCACCCTCGGGTGCCATTTTTCTAATTTGACCATCAGAGCAAAAATGGCAGGTACAATCAGCTTGAGTCCTGCCATCACCAACGAAAGCTGGAAAGAGAATTGGCGCATGAATGTTGAGAGTCAGTACTTGGGAAGTTGTATGTGGAATGAAATATCTAGATAGCTGCAAAAACTAAATATCTAGAGAGCAGCAAAAAGATACGCTTACTTGATACTTCTGGATGAGTTCCTCGGCAAATTTTGGAATGCCCAATTCCACGGGTTGGTCTTGTCTTTGCACAAAGAAATAGATGAGGTAGCCAGTGCCTCCAAGAATGGCAAGGACAATGATGTTACTGATGACTCTCATTGTGTATACCAGACCCCTGAAAGCGATAAAAAATGATAATGAATATGAAGGTTCTATATAGCACCTCCCACCGTAACACAGTCTTGTACTTGTATTGATGTTAGATTTTTCCACCAGTGAAGCCATAGCATTATTGGCCCTAATAAATAGGCCTACAGAAGAGGCCAGCTCAGCTAAAAGGTATTGTGACTCCAGTCTCTCTCAGGAACTCAAAGAGCAGCTCATTTGGCGCACACCTGGTCGGAGCTGAGAATACAAATTTGTGGTTTGTGACTACAAGCTGAACCTGTACCCTCTATGTCTTGAGTCCGACACTCAAGCACTGCACCACTGTGCACTCTCGAGGTCCACAGGCCTTGGCCGATTGAGTCGTTCTTGTAGACTTTTGCCTTTTTGGAAGCCAATATGTTTTGTGTTCATAAACACAGGTTTTATTCAAGTTCACCCACCTGTTCAAAGCACCCAGCTTCCCTGCCACCTTCAACTCCCTTACAAGTTCTTTGAGGTCTGTTTTGATGGCATGTATCTTGTCCCGTGCACCCTCTTTTGATGTAACCGTGAAGTCCCAGCTGACAAAACATCGCCAAGTGAATGGATATTCCTCTGAGTCACTTGAGAGTTTTGTCTTTCTGTATTTGACCATCATCCTGTGGACAAAAATTATGGCTATTAAATCTTTAAAATACTCAGGAATGGCAGTGACACATACAGAAAAAATTACCTGAGCAAAAGCTCATACATGAGTATTTGCTATGGCAAATTTGCTTGACATCGTACCCCACCCCTGATGTCGATGAGATAAATTTGTGTCAGATGTGTCAAACCAAAAGATGGTAAGGTGAAATGCCTGATTAGTGTGCTCCTCAAGTCAACTCATCATTTGTCTGGCTAACTTACCGCCTCACAATTGACAGCATGCAGAAGAGGTAGATGACTAGAGTTGTAATGAAGTAAGCCATGGGCAGCATATAGCCAATGCCAAGAAATTCATGGTAGTCGTATACACCGTAGAATATTATTGTGTCTTGGACGAGATCCTGAAAGAGTCATAATGACAGCAGTCATGTCTACAATAATGACAACGAAATTGATAGTAATTTCTCGTCGTATACACCGTAGAATATTATTGTGTCTTGGACGAGATCCTGAAAGAATCATAATGACAGCAGCCATGTCTACAATAATGACAACGAAATTGATAGTAATTTCTCGTTAGACAATCCCCAACAGGATAACTAGCCCTTTAGATAATCCCAACAGGACAATTCCCATTAGATAATCCCCAACAGGACAATTCCCCTTAGAAAATCCCCAACAGGACAATTACCCCTTAGATAATCCCAGCAGGACAATTACCCCTTAGGTAATCCCAAACAGGACAATTATCCCTTAGATAATCCCCAACAGGACAATTACCCCTTTAGATAATTCCCAACATGACAATTCCCATAGAAATTTCCCCACAGGTGGACAAATTTCTCCTGATACCTTTTCGAATCATACCTACCAACCCATCAGTGATGTTAATCTTCGTGTCTTCACCCACAATGATTTGTGGCACGGATATGAAACCGACTGCCAGTATCCCCATCACGAAGTTTAACCAGAGGAGAGTTCTCAGGAAGACAAAGAATGAAGCGACACTGCTACCAAAATAACCTAAAAGTACAGACAAACCATTTAAACATCGGCACAGAAACCAGAGTGGGTAATGTTTCCTTGAGCAAGACACTTCACTCAGTAGACTTGCCTGGAATATTCCTGATTCTTTACAAGTCACCCTTACCTTCAATCTTCTTTATAGGATCTCCCCATATGGTCAATTTTTTAAATGAGTTATCCACCTTTTTTGAGACCTTCCGCATCCTCTGCAATGAAAATGTTAAATATGTGGTGAAATGTACAATATATTCTGTACATTTCTGTACAAGATCTGCTGTTCTAGGGTAGGCCTAGAACAGCGATGCTTTGAGAAATACCTTCTTACCAATCTTTGATTACTGTTCAACTGCTTCATCCCTCCCACCTTCCTGATCTGCCATCTCAGAAACTCCCTCGCCTGCCTGGCTGCCTGAAGTTTCTTTTTCATCGGCCACGGCTGTCCCCTAAAACTCTCTAGTATTTCAATATGGTATTGTATGCTCTCGAAAATGGAGTTTTTCCCTTGAGTTTCATCCATCAGGTTGCCTGCAGTGACTTCCATATCACCCCTGTGAATAAAGGGGTAGAATTTCAAGACACAATTAAGAGTACCGGTACATGTAAAATAGAAGCACAAAGTGAATTTCAACTTAGAGACATCACAAAGCAATTTTCCAATGATGTTGATGAGTAGGCCTACCTCGGGCAGGGCACTTTACCAAGGTGCATAGACAGACTTCTGGCAAAACATACCCTGAGTAGAACTCACAATATCTTGAACGTTTTGCACACTCCATGTCAGTCAGGCCAGGGACAGTGCTGCGTCTTCTCCGGACATCCCTTGCCATGGAAAATGAGGCCCTTTGGATTGGGACCTCACTCGGGCCAGGAACTGCAGACATTTCATCTTGTGCATCAGCTGAGGGTAAGAAACCTGAATATGTTATCCACAATCCAGAGGTGTCCAGAATATGGAGTCTAAATTGATTGAAAATGATTTACAGTGGAACCTCTATATAAGGGACACCTTTGTCCTTGTATTGAGAAGTGTCCCAATTACAGACATCAAAATGAAAAGTATTGACCAATTTAGGACCAGAACTTTGTTGTCCCTGATTTTGAGTGACATGTCCTCCTGTCAGGTAAGGGAAGTTCCACTATATTAAGTGGTTTTCAGCTAAGAGGTCCTACACACAGAGAAATTGGGGGTCCACTGTAAAATAAATGTCCCAGTGTTGCGATGAGCAGGCTTTTATATAGAGACATCTTACCTGTATTAGATACCTGACCTGATGAGCCTGATCCATATCCATTGACTCTTTGTCCTGTTGGCTTATCCTCAACTTTTAACAAGGGCTGCTGCTCAGCCTTTTTTGCTCTTTTCCCCATTTCTAAGGAGTCGTCAAACAAACTTTAACAAAGTGTGACTTCCTTCTCAAATCTGGAATTTCTGTGTCACATGGTGATAAAAATGCCAATGTACTGCACATGCGATTATCTGTCCCAATAGGCCTAAACAATGCAAATAGAGATAAAGATTTTCAAGTAGGCCATAGAACTTTATGATGTTGTTCAAGGCTATTTTATCATTACACCAACTGGAAGAACATGATGATTCAGTCATTTGCTGAAAATGCTTTAAAAGATGTTTTCAAATTACTTCTCATCATCTTACCTTTTAATTTCACACGACTTGTTATCTTATGTCATTACAGAAGCCTGGCTTCAAGTGTTCAATTCAATGCATGAATGTGACAGATGAGATGACAAGCACGTGCTAATGTTGTGCAATTTATGCTAATAGCAGGTGCTTGATTAAGACTATCAGCCAATTAGAATCGAGAACTGCCGCCACAAATTACGTCACAACCTCATTAAAATATTCAATTACGATACAAGATGGCGTTCGGGGCAGAGAAAATTTCTACATCGGCATAAAAATGGAAAATTCGTAGTAAATTTGTGTTCATTANGTACAGGGGTCAAAATATCGAGAAATAGTGGGAATATCGCGATGAAGCTTGGATTTTAAGATACCGGCAAGAAAGACAAGTCGATTGACGTATGTTTCATCAAAATCGGCCAAAGCGTTGCGGAGCTATCGCTGATAAACCTCGCGCCACTCGGAACTGGAATGAACAGTAGGCCTAGCCTATTGCCACTTTTTCTCGACAGCCGGCGCCACCGCACCACTCTCCAACTCAACCCAGGGACTAACTACATTGTGGGCGAATTGACCTGATAAGCCGATTTACTACCTACATTTTGTAATGCATTTTTGTAGTTCGTCTTACTGCCACTAGGTGGCACCCTCTATGTCTGCAGTCAATAACGCATTAGACGATCCAGTACCGTGCTCCTTTAAGTAAATAGGGTGCTTATGCTTGCCTTTTATTGCCTTTGAATTGACTTCACAGAATCTGGATCATTTTGCTTTGGGGTAGCGTAGGCTAGCTAGGCCTATATTATTGTTCTGTCGACAGTGTCCTTTGCCAAATTCCAAGGCCCTCCACTCCACATTTTGTAGGCCTACCGGTAGCCAACCTACCTCAATGAAAAAATGTGTTTCTTGCAGATTTTATTTTGGCCGAAAATGGAAAAAAAGTGTAGTTTTGCCCCCAAAAGAGCCAATTGCCCCCAAAGCCAAAATAGTTTGCTAGGCCTACCCTCCCAGCCTGGTGGAAACAAATGGGGTTTATTCGTTCAATCGATTTTTCCTTCATACATACAAGGTGGACATAGCGATATTTAAACTCATGGTCTGAAGTCATTCAGTCAGCCCACTCTAACATGTAATTTTACAATTGTAGGTGTAGTAAGTGATCAGTGAAGACCTATACTGGCACTATAACTGCTCTCCTAATACTAGCAGCTGGTAGTGAAAATGCCTCTCCTTCACTTTCTGTATGCGTGAAGCACAGTCTATTCTAGGAAAAACCAATAATCAATGATGAATAATCAATACGGAATCAATGAGCCAACCATTCATGAAATGACTATATTTGATTCATAATTTGACGGTAGTTACATGTATGTGTTTATGATAATGAACGGAAGTTGTGTGAAATCTCTGACAATTCAAGGTGACTGGAATGTAAGACTATCTTATGGCAGTAGGACTGATGATAGCTGAATTTTTCGGAAAGTCTGATGAAAAAACCAATCTATATGACTGACTGCCAATAGTCTCACATAACTTTTGCTTTGATTATGTTAATGTATTACAGACTTTAAAACATCCGTACTGGTATCTGCAACAAAATCGTTTTGTAGGCCTAAAAACAACGGGTGGATTTGATTGTAAGTGCCAGATTGGTGTCTGACTTTGAGTTCAGTCAATATTTCACTCTCAAATGAGTTCTTATTGATTTCTCTGGAGCATCTTAAACCGGTGCTTCACGAATTGTCATAGCCAGGGTGTTCCAATGATTCACTATCTCCCCTCGTGGTTGCCATAGCTACTCGTCTATCAGCTTCGCTTGCAACTCCATCGGCGATAAACGAGATAGTGAGTTATTGGTTTCTCCCCGCGGAGGGTAGCCAGTGGGAGGGAGATGAAATGACAGAACAGCCAACTTGTAAGTGATTCTGGGGATTCTGTGATAACGCTGGATGACGTCGGGCGAATTGTTAACACGATCAAAATGGAAATATCGACTCTTGTGACGTCGGTGCCAAATTAAGCGCCTTGTCTGAGTGTCAAAGTTCTCAATCACGATTTTCATGTTGTTTTGTTTTAAATTATCTACATTTTCATTCCTGAGTGATGTCATTTGACGGAGGAGGTGATACACTGTGATACAAAACTCAAACAACTGTGCAACTGCTGTCAGTTTACATTTGTGATCCGATTTTTATACCACTGAGACATCTTTCGGAAAGTCTGGAGTTGTGTTTGTTCTGAAGACGATAGACAACATATGTTAGATTAAAAACTGCTCAAAATGTCTTCATTTTCTTGGAATTACAGGTGATTGGTGGAACCACCTCTGAGATTAGGTGAAGGACGGGAAGTTAAAAGAAGTAAGTGCTTCTTTATTTTTCATGCGTTTTTCAAGTTGGTTGTAAACAAACCATGTCAGTGTAGGCCTAGTCCGGCAGAAATCATGACCTTTTTTTTATGGAATTGGAAAGTACATGTACAGTGTATGTGTCTTACTCTTAGATTTATTGATCCTTATGTACATGTTATGACAGGATTTCCATAGCATTTTAGATACATAGATAATTTGAAGCTTCATAACCCTTTTGGATCTTAAGCTTATACGACGGGGTTGAGTCCACGGCAGGCTACTGTCCACCTGTGTGGGTCTTTTACTTGCCCTGGCATAGACACTCAGGTACCACGGCTTTGAGTCTCATCCGATAGACTATTCTAGTGGTTCACAGCTTTTCACATACATGTCCTGGCCAGGGATCGAACCCACGCACTGACCCTGTTAGGGTCGAAAGTCAAGCATGTTAGACCGCTCAACCACCAGGAAATTGACTTTTTAAGGGGGTTATCCCCCCCCCCCCCC
>NMRB01001291.1:170811-203855 GCA_002633025.1 Notospermus geniculatus
GAACCCTTGCTCTGGAGCGCCAGACAATTTCAATTCAAGTCCCCTTTGATTTGCCCCTTTATACATGTACTTACCGGTACAGATAATCCAACATATTTGAAAAAGGTTTTAAAAGTAATATGAATCTTTTATGGCTTGATCTTCCACCTGTACCCACCTCTAAATCATTCATCATAATCTCACATAAGAGAATTCTATAACCGATGGATTCAAAGCTACTAATGGAAGCAGTATGAGATGATTTAAAAGCATGTCAATAGCGCAGGACACTTGAGCCCCCCATGAGGATGTTAACCAGATCTTGGCACTCCCCCCAGCTACCTGGGGTTCCAGGGTCGCAAAATCCATCACCATGACTACAGAGGGGGATGAAAGGAATGGTCTTGTCTGCTGCTGGGGTCATGAAGAAAATGAAATGTGGGGTATCTTCTTCGCTATTGCAACCTGTCTGGGTCGCTATTGGCTGCAAGTACATGTACTGCTCGGAATGGATCTCCAACATAGGGCAAGTAAAGTCGTCTCCGAATTTTGCAAATTTCGGCCCCAACCATGGTCTTCCTCAACCGGGGTCTGAGGAGACCCAGGTTGGGGTCGTACAATGTATTTGCAAAATTCAGAGACGACTTTACTTGTACTATCGCTCGAAATGGATCCATAAAATTTTTCTGGTGCACCCTGTAAAGTGTAGAAATCTTAAAATCTTCGTTCTATCTAACACCAAAAACATGAAAATATTTTAAGTGATTAAACAAATGCCTTATTTTACCATCAATAAAACATGTGAAACACTGACATGATAGAGAAGATTCGTGCTTCTCGACTGTTGTTGGCAAAGCCAAGACGAAACAGGGAAATGCAATTTTCTTGTCATAGGTCCAATCGTCTTCGACGTTACCATGACTACATCTTTGTTATGCCTCTCCTGGGGTTTGAGAAACTACTTGGCCAAATGTTACAATGGGGTTTTTCAGTGAATGTTTATTGCTTGTGGCGGGGTGTGCTTCCCTGACATTTATCTTTTTTTGCTTTGAAGATGTCACAGATGGTTGTAAAAAAATATTTTTATGGTTTTATGTTGTGATTGTGCATTCGGGCTCGTTTCCACCAGCATATGGCATCGGGGTCGGCATTTGAATCACTTCTTGTTGAGTCCATTGAGTGTCAGGTTTCAACCGCAGTTTCGCATCCTCCCACAGCAGGGCTTTGGTTTCGTTCCTCTACATACACTCTGTGTGAGCGGATGAAGAGGAGCGAGGTAAAAACTCCTGCTGTGGGAGGGTGCAGTTTCGCGTCAGCAGCGAACTGCGGTGGAAGCGGGCAATGGACTCACTCAATATGGAAGTGATTCGAATGCCAACGCCATGTTGGTGGATTCAAGCCCTTACTTGGGAAATTACGGAGAATCAGTATAATGCTCAGAGAAAGCCTGCACTGTCAAAGAGTTGCCCTTTTCCCTTGCATCACATGCAGACTGGTCCATCTAGGATCAAAGACTGATCCATCTAGGATCAAAGACTGGTCCATCTACATGTAGGATCAAAGGCTGGTCCATCTAGGATCAAACCAGAGGTGACAGGTGACGATGTTTCCGTTGCACAGTCATTCGACATTTTCTGTGGACGTTTCTGGTATTGAATGCTCTACATGTAGCTCTGAAATGAAGTGAAAGTGGAAGTTCATGAAATGGTTCAGTCTAAATGTGAGGCTGTCCAGGAAAACCCGTCGGATGTCGCATTTGAGGAATTAATGGCCTTGGTGAACCCGCACATTTCAATAGCTGAAATTACTACGTATACACGTAACAGGTAAACAGTAGCAGCTCCGACAGCCCTTGTTGATCATTCAGTGACATCCAACGGGTTTTCCTAGCTCGCCAGCCATGTTGGGATCTTCAAGTGGGATGTGAGATAAATTTGTGGTCAGACACTTTCATTTGGTGTAGTGACTCGGTTTTCTCTCAAGATGAAGGTTTCCTCCTACATGTACATTTCATTACAATCTCCCAAGAGTGTTGTCTGGTAGTGTCGATTTCAATAAGCTGCTGTGGATTGAATATTTGGAACCAACCCAGTTAGTTTGCTAGATGCTATAATTACTCGCAAATCAGATGGAGGATGCGAATATTGGCTGTTTATAGTCTGCGTTGCATCTCATGGGAGGCGGTATGCCATTACCCTACCAAATGCTATCGATCAGAGTTTATGAATCCCCTTTGGGATGGACGTTCCGAGTTTGAAGCATGCAAATGTCAGCGGTCATTTGACGTAATGGATGTTGCGTGATTGGAATATTGACCAGTGATTGGTTTAGGGGCTCAGAAAGTTGATCATGTCAGTGTAATAACATCATGGAGCCAAATCCTTAAGGTGTAATGCATTTATTGAAAAAAACGTTTGGTCGGGGTTGACCAAAATTTCATTGCTGTAAATCTCTTCCGTCTTCCCAGCTCAGCTCCCTGAAGAGATCAGGCAAAAGTGGTTGTTCTCCGCTACAGTCATGGGTTCAGGTGCTGGCACTGGCAGAACCAGTAGCAGGGCGGATCCAAGATTTGGGAAAGGAGGGGCCACCCTGTGCACCAAATTCCAGAATTTCACGATCGATTTTACATTACGGATTTGTTGGCGAAAAGGGGAGGCACGTGCCCTGGGTGCCCCCTCTGGATCTGTGCCTGAGTAGTCTTTTCCTTTGTGCCATTGTAAAGCAACCACTTCTGTTTGTGGGGCAGAAGGTCCACAACCATCAGAATCGTGGTCAACCCTCGCCTCTTTGAACTATCTTTCATAACATCCTGCCTGACTATACAACTAGCCTCCCCTGTACACCAACCACTGTCGCCCATCGCGTGCATAGCTTCTAGCTACGTCGCAAAATCAATACGGATAGAAATTAGCATAGCTTTCCCTCTCATGGGGAGAGAATATGGAAAAGACCTCGATAATGAGGCCAGAGAAGCAAAGCTTTGGTCCAAAGCAAAAGAAAAATGACTTTTTTGTCAGGATGGACTGAAAGGCAGTCAGTTCCAGAGAAGCTTCAAAGGGACCGTCTTTTTAAAGGGTATTTTGGTGAAGTGGAGCGTACGAACCAAAGCGTCTTTGGGTTTTAACTGGGCATTTGTGCCACCGAGTCTCCAAAAATCAAACAATCTGATGTCGGATTTCTGTCATCTTGAATTCACCAGATCTCAAATGTTTGTTCCATTCTACTGTCTTGTCATCCTGAGAATCTTGGGTCATTTACAGTCCTCCCTCGGAACCAAGCACGAGAAGTGGAGCGGTTGTGAAGACCCTGGGTGCGAGGATGCTGTCTTGTTGGTGATGGCATGGGATCTGTGTAATAGACCATTCTCAAATTGATGTAAACAACAAAAAGATCAGTGCACTTCCGCCGAAATCTCAACCACAACCTCGGTCTGAAACTGAATGACGTGACGCAGACAGCCCCACGACAGTGACGTCAAAGACGTTGTTGCGTCAGACTCGACCATTGCTGAATCATGGATGGCGTCAGTTTCAGTTTCAGCTCGAGGTTCTGGTTGAGATTTCGGCGGAAGTGTGCTGATCCGCGAATTCAAGAATCATCTATATCTAGATGTTTTTCTCCTACATTTATCACAAGTCTTTAGCAACATGTTTTGAAGACCAGTCATCGATCGATCTGCCGTAGGACTTCTGTCATCTTGAGCCAAATGTTCCACTGTCTTGTTAAGAGATGGTCTGAAATCCTGTTGTTATATCTAAATGTTTATCACCCCATTTGTCATGATTGTGTGTTTGCAAACATGAGCTGTAAAAACTGTTCTCCCAGCCATCATCATTTCATCCCACATGACATGACATGCGCTGCAAGGGTGTCATTATCCTCCGGAGAAAATAATCGAGTCCTGATGATGGAATCAACAATAGGGTGTGGGTGGATTGAACCATGATATGTTCTCGATGGTTGTCAGACTATATGACAGGTTTTCAATACAGGGCTGAGATTTAATGTTACAATACCTTGCGAGATTCATGTAGACCTGTCAAAAGCAATGATGATAACAAAAGACGTGGTTTCCTGACTGACTGTTGTTGGTAGGGCCCACAAGCTATGCTACATGTAGGCTAAATGACAGGTTCCGAATACATAAGTGCTGAGATTATGTTGCAAAAGCTTGTAAGAGAGATCTCTGATATGAAAAGCAATGATAAGAAAAGGCGTGGGTCTGGTTGCTCTATGATGTTGCTGTTTATTTATTTATTTCATTATGGCGCCAGCACACCAACGGCACATTAAAGTTGCCAAGATATACGCTACACAAATAATGACAGCAGAGAAGGACAGGAATGGTGTGATGTAGCTCAGGTACAGACGTGGATCCAGGGGGTGCACCCAGACCCCTCTTGGCCAACAAATCTGTAAAATTGACCATGAAATTCTGAAATTTGGAGCAAATCATTGAAATTCACTGCAGATTTCAATGTTTCTAGCAGAGTGCGCCCCCTCTTTTCCGAAAATCGTGGTTCGGCCCCTGAGGTTAGAGGCTGATCCATGCTTCACGAACATGCTTCATGACATGAAGAACCTTTCATGGTCTTATTGTGCTGTGAAGAACCCTTAGGGTTTCACAACTTCAAGAACCGTTATTTATAAGAGTGTGCTGCTGGGAGAATGGGATAAGATATGTGCCATCTTTGAAGTAGGCTCTACTTCTACATGTATGTGTGATGCCTGCAAGCATCAAACAGTTTCTTCCTGGTTCCAGGGTCCTCTCCTCTTAGTTCTATGCATGCTCGGAGTAATTCTCAGAATTCCATCAATGCAGCAATCCAGGTTTAGAAACATGACATTTAACAGTGAAGGCTTTACTGTGATTCAAGATCTGGATTTTTGTTGGAAAATCTAGGTGAACGTTGCTCAGGATAAAAGCCTCCACACTACACACGATTAATGTCCAGATTGCGGCATGATTTTTGGAAGCCCTGATTATTTATAAGGAGTATGGTCGAAAAGAGCAAAGAATTTACTGCCGAAAGCAGCGTAGAACGCACTAGCATGTGGGGGCCTTGAAGAGGGCAGCACACCAAGCGATGTGATCGCAAGTGAGCAAAATCCACTGTTTACGCCAGTTGTGCATTGGACAACCAACGATGCATGGAATCTTCTCACCGGCGATAATCACCCAATATCAAACGATATCAAAACGGATGTCGCCTAGTCTGCTGTGGCTGCATGGCGAGAAGATCGGTGCCAATGGCAATAAGTGATATCGCCTGGAGTGCTGCTGGCTTCAGGATCAATGATCAGCGTAGCTTGATATTTTGTCTGTTCCACGAAAGAGCAAGTTGGTATCCCAAATACCAGAGTGAAACAAAAAGGAAGCTTTCACACGACATGGGGTAATATCAAACCAGCTGTACAACCTAACACAGTGTACATTGTTGAGAGCAATTATTGCACTTACATGTAACTTATAAAATCAGAATAACAATAACTACTCATCTACAGTCATATGAAGATGATTGTTTTTCCGCACATTCCGGTCACATGCTTTGATTACTGTTATTGTGAATCGCATCAGTCGCCATCGACGATTGACGTAATTCAGTGCTATTCAAAGCACGAGACTCGCATACTAACCATGAGTTTGAGTCAGCTGATTGATGTGTCTGGCTGTGTTGCTTCCAACGTCATGAATACATCGATTGGATTCTGGCAGTTTTGCCACCTGCTTTTTCGGCGAAGTTGGACCTGAGTTAAACCCATCACTTCTACATAACCAAACCCCTGCTGCTGTCCTGGCCACTGAGTCCTGTCTTCAAGACCAGAGGCAAGTGGTTGCGGGGGCTACGCCAGTGGTATGTTCTGTACCAGAACTGTTTGATTATCCTGGTAAAAGTTTTGGCGTTAGAAATCAACCATCCAGGCAATCTTCTGTGCATGTAACCAAACCCTGCTGCTGTCCTGGCCAGGCCTGTCTTTGTGTCTTCAAGACTAGAAGCAAGTGGTTGCGGGGGTACACCAGTGGTAGGTTTTGGACAACAACCATTCAATGATGCTGGGAGAAGTTTTGGTGATATAGGGGCTGGAAGAACTGTCAAGCACAATGGAGTGCCTTGGGGAATTTTCAGTGTCAAAGAGAGTTGCTCGCTCTATAACATGAAGAATGGATGTGACAGGGTGTTTAACCTGGAGCTTCAGAGGTGACAGGTACCAATGTTTCGACTGCACCACTCTGACTGCCACTGTTTTCATCCACTGTCACGCTGCTGTAGCAAAAACTTGATAGGTCCTGACAGCGCGAAAGAATCTTGACGTGTCCGTGGTTGGTCCATCTCATTACCCACTCTGGTGCCTCTGGAGAGTCATTAACATGACCTCACGCTGATGTCCAATCAATTTCCAATTATAGGGCGACCTTAATGTTGTATGTGGCTACTTCTCCGGCTTTATTGACTGAATGAGGAAGGATCTCTTGGGGGAATAGTGGCCACGTTGACATTATGCTTGCGTATGTCATGAAGGACCAGGATGTTGTACGAGTGATCGACATTTTGACGTCATTATTGACGACCATCTGTTCAAATTGATAACTGCCATTCCAACCGATACTTGTACCTCTTGATAGACTTGTTGGGATATGGATACCATTGGCAGTGCAATCTGTAAAAAGGTTGTCAGGATGGCACAGCGGAAATATCCGTGCCTACCACCAATATGGTCCTGGGTTCGATCTCCGGTCATTCTGGGTGCTGCATGTGGCAAACAGGGCAATATCTCCTCGACATCTTGGGCTGTCTGCACCAACGAAGATTTATCTTGAACTCACGTTAACTACAACTTTTCCATTGTCACATCATGCAGTGCCAAACCTGAACAACTGAAAAACTGTGGCTCAACCTAAATACTTAGATACCATTACTCAATCTTGTCGCCCTTCTTCTTGGAGTTGAAAGTTCGTCATCACCAATGGCTGATGTGCCGATGCTATACTAAAAACATGCCCTGATCGTGAAGCCTACGCTCTGTATTTCTTTGAGAAATTACTTTCCAAAGAGAAATAAATGTGGCTTATTTCATCTTACATTGATAAGTGATCAGAATGACTCAATGATTAGAAAAAAGTCTCCGTAAAGGAATCTCCAGAGATGGAACTATTTTGAAGTACCGATATTGGATCTCATTCCTTCTACTGTGAAAAAGTTGCATTGCGTTGGTGCTATTTGTGTGTTCCCTCAAGGAAATGCTTTCATTCATCTGTCTTTGATGACGCCTGATTGGAAGAGTTGCATGGTGTGCCTTTGAAAGGTGCGTTGGAATTTGTCTTGAAATTGGATTTCCAGTTTGTTGTCCTGCCGTCTTTTTCTTGTTGGTGACGTGTACGGAATCCCAAATTGGAAGGAAAATCCTTGCCTCCGGATGTGACATTGAAACACCTTCCAGAAAACGGCATCCAAAAAACAGCACAAAAACGACACAAAGTATACAATAAATCAGAAAGTCATCTCCGAATATTTCACAAATTTTCGACCCCGCTTCCTCAGGCGCTATGTAGAAGATATCCCAGAGGTGAAAAAATTACCAGAAAATGGCAAACGTTAAAATGTTGAATCAAAAGCTGAGTGCCAAATATGACATTACTGGTTCCGTAGACAAAATTGGGCGAATTGTGACCCTCCGTCACAAAACCAGTCATAAATCAATCTGAGGTTGGCAGGTTGGAAGAGAGGCCAGTGAGGCAGAGAGACTTCCCGACCACAGTGGGATTTGAACCTGGGACTCTCTGACTGCTGGTCGGAGACCCGAACCACTACACCGCCTTTGCTCCCATTCAGCCTGAAATGTTGCTCTCAGGTCAGACGTTTTTCTGTCGGTTGACGTCATCACAGCAGGAATCACCATTCCTCAAGACATTTATACCCAATGAGCGCATTTTCTTTCTTTGAGACCCAAACATAGCTACCGAGGATCGATTATAGATCTGAGACAAACAGCAATCTCAGTCTATTTACTCATCATTGATGACTCATAAGAAATACTGGCCATATAAGGTGCCAATAATCCATTTGTCTTATTTGCCTTCTTTTACAATTGCTGGCTGCTGTCGATAGGTTATTGAAGGGTGAGTGGAACTGAGGTCAATGTATGTTTCTTCACCTGTTGAGGGTGATGATATCAACTGGTGTCAGACCTGTCCGCTTCTGTAGTCAGTGTCCTACATACCACCTGACTTCTGCCACGTGGCGACCAGGGCCGTGGCAACAGTTTTTATGCCCCCCCCCCCTCCCCCCTGACCACCAATGACCAGCTGCACCACACATCCAAGATGGCGGCTATGGTGGCCATCTTGAATTCGGTTTCTGTCAGATAACTTGAGAACGCTTTGAGCGATCAACCATAATTTTTTTGTGAGGGTTTGTCTCTGTGAGGGGAAGGTTCCTTTCCATGACCAGTTCTACCGCCTGTCCAATCCAAGATGGCAGCTATGGTGGCCATCTTGAATTCCATTTCCGTCAAATAACTTGAGAACGCTATGAGCGATCAACCTGAAATTTTTTGTGAGGGTTTGTCTCTATGAGGGGAAGGTTCCTTTCGATGACCAGCACCACTGCCTATCCAAGATGGCAGCTATGGTGGCCATCTTGAATTCAGTTTCCGTCAATTGCCAAACTGCTGGCCTCTTAGACGCGAGTCCACCGTATGCCTCACGCTCCCCAATATCATGGTTGAGTACACCTCAGAGTTGGAATATAAATAATGAAACCACAAGAACTTGTTCCATTTACGAAGTTAAATGGCCTTTCACACTTCAGTGACACCTTCGCCTCCCAAACCCATTAGATTTTTTTCTTCTCGGTACTCTATTTCCCATTCTGGGATAATTATTCATTAGAGTCGTGATCTATATTTCCTGGCTCGACCCGAGCAACGGTGGAATTTTAAATACGACGACGTACAGTTGTCATGGCGTCAAAGAAACGTTGAATATTCTCCACGATGGCTGTATCTCGGTTTAGAAACGCCAGAGTTGCCATATTTCAATATATAGGTTGTAACCATGGTGACCGTTTATGATTGCCAGTTTGTTTGTCAGAGGTCATTTGATGTCGTTCCTCTGTTGCAGACTCTGCTTTGGTTATTTGATGACGGTAATTTCGATGTCGTATTGCTCCGAGTGGGACAGCTTGGCGGTAATACGGTGGTAATTTTCTATTTTTATTACCCGACGATTTAATCAAGGGAATTTGAACCCTCCGGGAATAGATGCAGAGGAAGATGTTAATTTCGTACCATATGATTTTTGTGCTATCATTAGTCAACTGTTGCTTTGAAAAAACAGCAGTAGAGCAACTCTGCACTAGTGAATTCAGTGGGGTGATGGTTGATGGAAGTAAGACCCAACCTGTGCTGCCAAGTACACTCTGTAGTGTATACTGAAGCTATTTCTTCAATTGAGACATACTCCCACTGTAATACTGGTAGGCATACATGTACTGCATTTGACATTTTGACAGACCTGCATCTTGAATTTACTTAGAATTTTCGGCTGCTATCAAAATGCTATAGAGCTTGTGCAGATGACGTCATCACAGAAAAATCTGCCATCTTGACGATCAGATTGGCGTCAAATGACGTTGTCAACCCACATGGTGCACTTTGTCGCCAGCACAAGTGGAGTGTGTGTGACTTATAAACCATGACGTGATCTACACATGGCACATTTGGTCGCCGACGTCAGCATTGTGGACTGCCGGTCAAAAGTGACGTCATAATGAGCCACTACTTTAGCTCTATAGTCTACTTGTTAGGCTGGGACAGGAATACGGATTGAAAAACATACTGTACTTTTCTGAAAGCAGAGTCTGGGGAACCTGATTATACCCAGGAGTACTCCATTGAAATACCATCATCAGCATCTCGGCATCAAAACTTAATGAAATTTTCCCAACGAATAAACTCCCGAGGATTGTCATTAACTCAGTTTCCCTCCAATCATTCCGTTTGATGAAATAAAGCAGAAAAAATTTGCAAACATCATGAAGATCTTCATCTGCGACGTAAAATCGTTCTTTATCTCTGGTTTCCATGGCAATGGTAATTCCCTTAGGACTTGTAGGAGGCAGGCGATATTCTCGTGATGGGCACTCGGTATTTTTCTAGCAGTTCTATAAAGAGACCATGATTCCAGCAGCTAGGCCTACGTTCATTCTCACTGTCCTCAAATTCTTTGTATTTTATCTTTGCAGAAATCACAAATCCGAAAGCAGGACCCAACGACACCAAAAGCAAAAGCTTCAACTATGACTACTCCTACTGGTCACAAACTGATGTAAGTATTCAGGGATTTGTGGTTAAGTTCATACAACCCAGGCTGGATTTGACCCCAGGACCTTCTGCTGGCTAGCAGACATGATAACCACTAGATCAGGGCTCCCCATCGTGTTGTGGGGGGGGGTTCTGAGCATCACTCTCCTAATAGCGAACCGCCTGAATGACGTCAGCCCGGTCAATTCCATGTTGTTTGTCCGAATCTGCTTCGTCCTCTTTACACGCAGACAAAACGGACACTCAGAAATCCGTGTATACTTCGTAATATTTGTCCAAACTTTGCTTCAAAAATTGTACCTGGACGACATGCTATTGACTGCAAATGTGCCATGAAATATACCTTGTTTATTTAGATCCACCTCCCCCAAAGTTCTAAACAGGACCCTGGACCCTACTTTATAGGCCCCAAGGGTGGAAAATCCAATGCAATTCAATCAATGATTCAATTCTGTGCAATCAAATTAAGTCATCCCGAACTTCCTGATAAAGCCATCTGATAATTATGACATTTGGCATTTTCAACCGGATATATTTTTTCCGGCACTAAACAATATTCTGATTCATATGATTATGAGTTGAATGGATCCAATTTCTCCGCCATTCTTTGTACAATAATCGGAAAAGTAATGAAAGCTCGAATCAATAAAACGACGCCATAAATGGTAAATGTGGTCGTAAATTTTCTGGTGTATCGAAGAATAATAAGATGGGTTCCATGTAAGTTGGCCAAACCTGCGTAAACTTCACTCGTACAAGAATATATTATGGATTGGGCAAGCATCAGTGAAACGTAACTGGATTTATAACAGTATATGATCACATAAGTCACAATACGGTGCCCACAACAACCGCGATTTTGTTCTACTCCACTGCCATCTTGGTTAATGATCATGTGACATAATTTGAAACGCTAAGTGCATGATAAGATGACATTAATCATATTTTGTCATTTTAATTAACAATCCAATTTCAATAAATTTTTTTGTATGATTGGTGTGTTACCCCATTCATCGTGGTTTAAAAGTGCACTAAAAAGAAAGTACTTAGGTTTTGCATCCTGTGTGCAAGAAATTTACGGTAATGAGGATGGAGCAGGTTATAACAGGCAGCTGCTGCCATGGAGCAGGTAAACAGCAGGCAGTTGCTGCTATGGAGCAGGTAAATGGCAGGCAGCTGCTGCTATGGAGCAGGTAAATGGCAGGCAGCTGCTGCCATGGAACAGGTAAATGGCAGGCAGCTGCTGCCATGGAGCAGGTAAACGGCAGGCAGCTGCTGTCATGGAGCAGGTAAACGGCAGGCAGCTGCTGCCATGGAGCAGGTAGACGTCAGGCAGCCGCTGCTATGGAGCAGGTAAATGGCAGGCAGCTGCTGCTATGGAGCAGGTAAATGGCAGGCAGCTGCTGCCATGGAGCAGGTAAATGGCAGGCAGCTGCTGCCATGGGGAGGTAGTAGGCAACTTCTGCCATGGAGCAGGTAAACGGCAGGCAGCTGCTGCTATGGAGCAGGTAAATGGCAGGCAGTTGCTGCCATGGAGCAGATAAATATTGGCAACTGGTGCCATGTGGATAGTCAGTTGAGGACATGCTGTCATAAAGTGGGCAGCACACCAGGTGATAGCGCAAGCGATCTGATTGCCACCGGGCAAAATCAGCTGTTGATGCCAGGAGTTCGGTCAACAGAATGCATGGAATCTTCTTGCCAGATCACCAAATATCAAATGATATCAAAACCGATACCACCAAGGCTACAGTCAATGGTGAGAAGATCGGTGGTGATCAGATCACTTGCGCTACTGCCTGGTGTGCTGCGCTACTGCCTGGTGTGCTGCTACCGCCTGGTGTGCTGCGCTACCGCCTGGTGTGCTGCACTACTGCCTGGTGTGCTGCTACCGCCTGGTGTGCTGCGCTACCGCCTGGTGTGCTGCACTACTGCCTGGTGTGCTGCTACCGCCTGGTGTGCTGCGCTACCGCCTGGTGTGCTGCACTACTGCCTGGTGTGCTGCTACCGCCTGGTGTGCTGCCTGCTTCAGCAGGTCAACTGAGCAAAAACGTGGAGGAGGATTTCTTCTTTCTGCACAACACATACTTGGCAAGTTGCCGACAGGAAAGATTACTGAAAAGACCCTCATGAATGAGTTAACGAATAGTTGCCGGGAATCTAAAGGTCAGGCGTCTTAGAACTCCATAGAGACGGACAACACTGCTGCTGAATATACATGTAAGCTTCTTTCCAACGGAGAATTTCCTATGGCGACTGTTCTTGAACGATGACAACTATAGTGTCTCACAAAGTCAAACCACCCACACTCTTTTCAATTCTTCTAAGCTTGTAATCTTATCACTGAGAGCTGGGAGTAAATCTCTCTACGACGCAAACTTATACTCGATGCAAATACTGTTGAAGTGAATCTACAAACATCAGTTCCGTTTTGAACTGCCTTCACTTACAGAAAAGGTGCAAAAAAATGAATTCACGTCACCAAATATTCAGCTCCAGAAATTGAATCATCGGTTTCGCACGTCTGACGGAAAGGGAAGATTTATAAGATGCAGGCTCAGGCAGTCTTGATCGATTTTGGATTCCAACTCAGCGTGTCGTAGGAAGACGATTGGCACTTTGCCAGCTTCCTAAATGCAATCGACTTGCGGTATAATGTCAACTGTGGCCGAGATTTTTGCCTGGGTACATCGTTTGGCAATCCTGAGACTAGGGGAATCAATAATCGTCATGCCCAAGACAATTTTGTCTGGGTTTTTTCTCAGATGTGGGTGGCTGTTTTAGCTCTCTTGTTGGACGCCGCGCTGCTCTGAGTTGATTGATTGCCGAAAGTCTATTGTGATAGAATACTGCAGACTGATTGAATCGTGAGCTGAGGGCCAATTAGGCCTTTTTACACGAAGTCGATTCAACACAGTTCGAGGCCAGTTCTCTTACTTCCTGTACCATGAAAAGGGAAGGCTAGGACAGGTCGCAAGGGCTTTTTCACGGTGCAAAAAGCAAGTGAACTGGCCTTGATCCAGATCGAACCCACTCCGTGTGAAAGCAGCTATTAGCTAGACAATATCAGGCATACTTGTACAGCAGGAGGAAACCAGAGTGCCCGGTAGAAAACCAGCATTGTCAAAGAGAGTCGCTTTCTCAACACATGAAGAATGGATCTGCCTAGGTTTGAACCTGGAACCTCAGAGGTGACAGGCCTCGATGTTTCCACTGCACCACTCTGATGCTGGCACCTCGACCGGCCGTAATATTTCCCTTCATCCACATCTCTCTGACTTCCCGGTTTACTTACAATGTCGCGGGCCCCGGTTCAATATCCGGAGTTCCCACTGCTATGTTTGCATGCTGCGAGCCACAGTCGATGCAATATGTATGCTATTGCTATGCATTAGCTCTACTTGCAATGTGTGGTGTATCTCTTCTAGATTGATATTGACTCCAGAATCAATATGACTGTTCATAATACATGTGATTTAGCTTGGAACTGCAGTGGGCCACTCCGTTTGCACCACCACTGGGTACCTCAGCAGAGGACTCAGCCGCTCCTCCAGTCCACAGGAGCATGTTCTTGTGCAAGTTTTCTCTCAATGGGCAATTCACCACTGGTGGTTTCCATAGGACTTGCCTAAAAGACCATTGACACAAATGACTGCCCATAGTTTTCTGCATATGAGTTCCCCGTAGAGAGCCATGACACAAATGACTGCCCAAGTTTTGTACGGCTGAGTTACCCATAGAGAGCCATGGCACAAATGACTGCCCACAGTTTTCTGCATATGAGTTCCCCGTAGAGAGCCATGACACAAATGACTGCCCAAAGTTTTGTACGGCTGAGTTACCCAAAGAGAGCCATGACACAAATGACTGCCCAAAGTTTTGTATGGCTGAGTTACCCATAGAGAGCCATGACACAAATGACTGCCCATAGTTTTCTGCATATGAGTTCCCCGTAGAGAGCCATGACACAAATGACTGCCCAAAGTTTTGTACGGCTGAGTTACCCATAGAGAGCCATGACACAAATGACTGCCCATAGTTTTCTGCATATGAGTTGCCCATAGAGAGCAACTTGTGTGAGAAAACTTTCGTGTTGAGGAGTGCCGTTACTGTGATATATCCGTCAAGATCTCTGCCACAAGGCATTCCACCACTTGAGGCAAATATATGGCAGTAAGACGGTAAATTCGAGGGTATGGCTGCAAGGCCGCCTAGAATCCGTCCTTGTGNTCTACTGTGAACGCGTACGTGACCTGCTCAACCCAAAAAATAAAGGCAACTTACGAGTACGAGAACACCCCCTCCTCGGGCCATATGTTGAAGATCTGTCAAAATTAGCCGTACAATCTTATAATGATATCAATGACTTAATCGATGCTGGAAACAAAGCCAGGTAAGAAGAATGTGAAAGTTGTTTACACTTGAAATGCCTGCAGTAACGTTGACTCGTCAGGGTCCCCGCCAGAGGGTACTTTGGGTACAAATATAGTACCCTAAAGATATTTGAGGGTACGATATAGTACCCTGAAAAAAATCACTTCAGTAATGTTTTTCTTAAATTTGTTACATTTCAAATGCAACTTTCATGCAGAAGGAAGACTAATTCTGCATTTTGGAGTGAAAAAAATGACTCTGGAGGCCATTACTAACAGAAAATTTTTTTTTTCAAAAAAATTTTTTTTCAAAAAAATTTTTTTCAAAAAAAAATTTTTGAATTTTTTTTCTCCCCCCCCCCAGGTCGTACCCTGGAAAAAAATCCTGGCGGAAACCCTGCTCGTCTACCCCAAGAGACCAGCAGACGGCGTCTTCTGTCAAAGTTTTCTCACATCCTGTGGTATTGATTGAAAAATATTTGAAGAAAAATTGTACTAAACAACCATCCGAAAAATGTTTCTTCAAATTCTGTTCAATTCATCGCCAAGGCTATCAGAAAACGTCAACAGAAGATACTGTCTGCTCAAACCTGGGGGCAGATGGGTTAAAAATTGAATCTAAATCCAGAGGTTCTGTTGACCACTGAGTTGTTATTCTACCACCACCAAAATGTACTAATAGTTATCGAGTACGGTAGTTCTCTACCTTCATAGTCGTGAGGACCTGTCGTCCAGATGATAAACTGAAATGTTGTTTGTTGCGCTTTGACCAACCTGGCCAGACTCCCAAACGGTAATTGCGATGACGTCGCAAGACATTCTGATTACCCTTCAGTGAGGTGACCTCTGGCCTTATCCGGTCATAAGATTGCCGTCGTTCTCGTCTGTTACCATGGCGATGGCAATGATCAAGTGATTTGCCACAAGGAACTGCATTCATCGGGATTAATTCTCATAAGATCACCGTGCACGGATCGGTCAGGAGGTTATCAGACCTGATCACGGAGTCTTCGTTTCCCATAGAATTTGAAATGGAACCCCATTCTTCCATGTCAGTTCACCGAGCTGTCATGCTATCTCCTGGTAACCATGGTATATGGCAGCAACTGCTTTCAATCATGCTGGGTATATTGGTTTTGGAAATGATTTGAAATCATCAACTTTGGCTGATGAAGCGGGTGCTGTAGAGTGAGTGATAGGGAAATGTGGTTTTGTCATTTTCAAAGCTTTCCGGTCATTGGTCATTTTCAAAGCTTTCCTGCCACGGCTTATGAATAAAGACTAGTAAAAGCTTTTACTTGAATTTTGCAATACAAATGCATAAAGACTAGTAAATGCTTTTACTTGAATTTTTCAACACAAATGTACCAGACAATGCTGTACAAATCTGAAGTAAAAGCATTTGCTTGTCTTTATTCATTTGACCCATTGGAACAACGACTGTGGTTTCTCTTCACTTGTTGAAGGAGAAATGAATTTTCTGCACTTGCAGTATTGGAATTGCAAAAAATCCCCCCTCCTTCCAGTTCTTCCCTCATCAGCGTGGTGTTACCAGCATCTTCCTTTGATAGCAGTATCCAAGAGTTGATCACTTTTTCCGCTCTCGCTGACATTTGCCTCGCGGCCATCTTTGTTAATCATATCAGTCTAAAAATACCGTATTTCGGTTCCTCTGTGTCATCAGTATCAACAGGTTTCGTTTCCATGGCAACTGGGAGTGTTATAGCCGCAGCCATCTGTTTCAATTTCTCGGGTTGTGATTCTCTGAACGACAATCATGTTGTTGATAATATCGCTCAGAATACAGTTCAACAATATTGGTTGTCATAAATGATATGTATTTAGCTATTCATGTTTCATGTCTGAAGAGTTAATGTTTTTCCCTTGGGCTGTTATTGTTGGTTCTTTTGTCTGGTGCCCCCACTCTGTTCACTGTTAACTGTTTCACCACCGGAAGCAGACAGTTCCATGAGATGATAGACAAATCGCAAATTCACGAAAACGAGAAAGATTTGTGCACTTCCGCCGAAATCGTAAACAGAACCTCGGTCTGAAACTGAATGACGCAGAGAACCCCACGACCATGTGACGACAGTGAGTTCGACGACGTTGCGTCAGACTTGACCATTGCTGAATCATGGATGACGTCGTGTCAGCTGGTTTCAGGTCAAGGTTCTGTTTACGATTTCAGCGGAAGTGCGCAGATCTGGGAATTTGGGATTTTTCTATACGGTGTGAGAGTTATCGAGAGATATCGAGACTTTTGTGGGTGATTCATTGACCACGAATGATGCAAGAGCTGGAATTGACATGAACATTAAAACTTGGAAAAAAGTTAAAAAAATAACTCTCAAAAGTTCAGCAGGAATTATGATATCAGCTTTTCAGCAATATTGGAACAACACAGCAAGGTCGTCTTGCGCTATATTGGAAAATGGTGTCATACCAGGTAGGCACCGAATGAAACTAAATCGATTGCACTTTAGGTACCGTAATGGGAATGGATTGGTAGTGTCAAACATTGGCTTGGAAAATAAAGTGTGCCATCCAGTTCTTAACATTGGTTTTCAAATTAGATTCCTATGTCAACATTTTAGATGGTGACTGAAGAAGTGAAAAATTTCATTTTGGTTTGGAGATTGCCGAAGGTTTTATGGATTTGCCATCTTGATGATGTTAAGAATGGAGAATTGCTCTAAGCAAGTGCATTTAGAAGCGAGTTCGGCTTCGTCGATCTAATCTGAAATAAGACGGGGAAATTGAATTTGATTGGAGGGGAGATAGGGTCTTTATCGATGTCTTGATAGGATTTTCAGAGGAGTCTGGCGATGAGGGACTTTCTCAAGAGCTTGGCTGTTGTCTAAGGTCAGACTGCAAAGACTCAGTGAAACAGATAATGATTGTGGAAATAAGGAACATATGGAAAAGTACACTTGGAAAAAAATGAACAACCCATCTTGAAAACAAAAGCAGTATGGTTCCAGATCTGGGCCCATATTCATAAAATCTTGCTAGCTTAGTTGGTTGCTAGTTGTCAGTGTACACTGGTCTGTACAAAAATTGGCTAATTTAGCAAGTAACTAAGCCCAGCAATGTTTTACGAATATGAGCCCTGGTGGCTTGGGAACCATAATGACAGATCTCAAGGAGAAATGCTGGCACTGCTTCACATTAGAGTTGTCTTGTGCAAGTTGGCTCTCAATGGGCAATTTACCATAGTTGGTTTCCTGTGGCTTACGCTGAGACTAATGACACGTACGTACAACTGTCCGTAATTTTCCATGGAGTTGCCCATAGAGAGCCAATTCATGTTGAAAAGAAGTCTCATGTGAATCCTAGAAAACCAACCTCAGAGACACTTCTGTGAATTCTTGGCTCTTTACCAAGATGAATACTGTGCGTCATTTGGCGGTGAATGTACCGCTAGCACGATGACTGCTACTGAAATACAGAAATTATGAAAAATGACCTGAAAAGGTGATGCGGGTTATGCACATTTCCTGGCTCGATGCCTTTTCTTGGCTGTTCAAACAACCCTTAGGTCAAATACCGCCTTATCAATCAGGTTCTTTCATTGAGTTTTTATGGAGCTAATTTCCGTCAGGTTTATGTTCCTGCCGAGTTATCGACATCTTCAGCGCCGCTGGCTCCAGGCCATCATTCGAGTTGTTACAAGCTCCTGTTACCATGGAGATCAGCGAAGAATGTGGCTGTCTTTGACGAGATATGTGCTGTGAAAATTAACATATTTCCTCGTCTGCTTGATAACTAACTTATACGTCTGCTGAATCTGGGACCAAAAACAAAAAAATGGAAAGAACAGAAAGCCTTTTGTCCGGTTGACATTTCCCGTAGCCGTTCTAGTCTTTTGATGCACCCTACCGAATAAAAAAAGGCATTGAAATAACATACTTTTCTATTAGACACACAGTTTGACTCATTCTCATAAGCAGCAAGCATTTAGTGAGTAATTTACCAAAAAAATTCATCCCCATGTTCCCTTTTCATTCCTTTTCCACTTTTCATAACTGCCTGCAGTGCCATATGGTAGACTTTTATCAAAAAACTACCTATTTGATAGAGCAAAAATAGCAGGCTAATCGCTTCAAGTGAGCTCTTCCAGACTTTAGCTCAACCCCTTTGGTGTTGTCGCCAGACACGTTTCCTTGTCATCTGCATCAGTGGTTTAAAAATAGAAAGAAAAGGACATCAAAATATAGAATGCCAAGCTTTGTCTGGCTGTTCCATTTGCTGCTTGCGCCCTCTGATTCAAGAATGCTACCATATGGTATATTTCTTGATGATGAAATTGGTGAAGACTTGAAATGAATTCACAGTCACAGTTTACCAATATAATAGTTGAGAAATTTCCTATATTGTAGAAGGAAACTCAGAAGAAAAATTTGAAAAATTCATCTGAAAGCGAACGTTATTAAATCTCAAAGCACTTCTGCATTTAACCCTTTTGGGATGGATCGTGTCATAAGGCACAATGTAAGATCTCTTTCGTGGCTTTCTTGGGCAACCTCCCGGCACTGGCAGTTTATCCCCAGCAAATGAGACCCGATCTAAAGTAGGTGCATGTCACAGGTGATCACCATTGGTCATCAGTTCACTTAACTATTATCACTGCTGTCCACTACTGTTGTCGACCTGCAGAGATATACATTTCAGCTGTTTGTATTGTCAGGAGAAGTAGGCGAAATGGGGAGTAGGCGAAGTGGAGAATAGGCAAAATGGTGATTAGGCGAAATGGGGGTAGGCAAATTGGGGGTAGGCAAAATGGAGAGTAGGCAAAATGGGGGTAGGCAAAATAGGGATGAACCAAGGCCAGTAACCGTTTTATCCCAGTTGCGACATGCACCTACTTTTGCTCGGTGGGTCGGGTCTCCCAAATCGTTTTGGTTTTGTTAGAATCAGCCAAAAATTGATGAAATGGCATTCATTTTCAAGGACATGATGGAATAGTTTAAAGAAAAATAGTCAGTCCCAAAAGGGTAATTGTTTTGTTGTTTTTTCAGAACGGTTGCCGCCACCAACATGAACGAGACAAGCAGTCGCTCCCATGCCGTCTTCACAATTGTATTCACTCAGAAGAAACATGACCAAGAAACGAATCTCTGTGGAGAAAAGGTAAAATGTTGATCATGAAACTGTCCCTTTCATCCTGTGAGCAGTACGTGGCAAAAATGCACAAAAAACGTAAAAAGATGAAAAATCAAAAATAAAAAAAATATTCTCATTTTCGGTGAAATTGCTTTTGGCAGTGGAAGGGTTAACATCGCTGAAAGAACATTAATTGTAAACTGCTTGACCTTATCACTATCCGTGAGTTAGGTTGATATATTATCTCGGGAGATAACATTTTCATTTGCTTCGGAAAGGTTGGGTTGGTGATATTTCGATACTGCAGCTCTGGGAGTTTGCACACAGTCGCTTTGTTAGGCCACACTTTTTATATTTATTGGATTACGGATTTTTCAGGCCGAAACCTATGTAGGAGGGGAGGGAATAAAAATAAAAATAAAATACAAAAATCTTTGACTTTTTAATTTTTTCCCTAGTGTTACGTGCTATGCGTCACAGAAATTCAAGGGGGAGGGAATAAAAAAAGTGAAATGTGGTAAAAAAGAAATAAAACCTTTTATTGATGCAACAGTAGAACAAGAGATAGGGCCTACATAGGAGCCTATATCCTGAAAATACAGGGCGTCAGCATTTAAATATCTTTTACATTGCACCTAGTGGTCGGCGGGAAAAAAACAAGAACACAAAATAGACCATCGGGAATTTTATTTTTTTTCAACATTTTCAAAAAACCTGGGAGGGGGGATCCGTAATCCAATAAATAAAAAAAGTGTGGCCTTAATGGACAGAAAAATATTCCCGATATGCATATTCACGTGGATGTGAATGTGAACTTACCAGGGCACCGTCACCATAATGGCATATGTTAGGCCTATAGAAAAACCTTGGATCCTCGCGAATCTTTGTTAAAAGGCCTTCACCTACTGGTATTTTGGTATATTATATCGGTAAAATCAATCGATGATAATGGTATCGATAACTAATAATCATTAATTAATCATCACGTCTGATACTGATACTGATCTCCTTTCCACGGGAAGTTCACCTTTCTGCCCTCCAATAGCAGACTTTACTGCTATTACAGGCCGCCAGTTGGCCATCCTGGAACATCACAAAATTTGATGTCACAGATGTAAGTCATGGCCTCCGTGTCATTATGGATGACGTTGTGGCGTGAACTTCTCCGTGACGTCAAATTTTGTGACGTTCTAAGGCCACCAACTGGTGGTGACCTCTAACAGAAATCCTGCCTTCCACCAATGGAGGGCAGCACTGCTGTCTGTTATCTCATAAAGAATCATTGGGAGCATGCTTGATTGAAATAACCGGTACACTGTACACCACATGTACTTCTTAGTCTAAAATAGGGCTATTACTTCAATTGTCGATGTTCCCACTGGTCATGGGTGAAAATAATATTGCCTCTTACCACTGGCACTAGATGGCAGCATTGACATCTGTTACGTGGGGTTAATTGTAACGCCCACGTTTATATTATTACCGATTTCGCGTTTGTTGTGATGTTGCGGATATCGGTGCAGATATATTGATTAGTTTTTATTAGTATTCTATGAAATAGGTGGACCATCACCTGAGTATGCAAGTTGCTATGGTGTTTTTTATCCGGTGCCCAATCGATCTGTATCTCAGGTACGGCCAGCCGTTGTTTTTCTCATGTCTTGTCCTGCAAAGCGGAAATAATTCTGCGAAGTCAATCTTCAGGTACTCTGTAATTGGAAAAAACAATACCATACTTTTGTTGCTGTACTTGGAATGCAGTTATTGCTGTCCCACCAACACTGTTGAAAAAGGTCTGTTATTTTGGTTATAAGTGAATATATCGGAATACTATCATATCAAAAGCGTCAGTATGAGGACTTCGATTTGAAGATATCAACAGCCTGCTGTGTGGTCAGCAGAGCCGACCATCACCAACAGGACTTCGATTTGAAGATATCAACAGCCTGCTGTGTGGTCAGCAATGCCGACCATCACCAACAGGAGAAGCTGGACCCAGCAATGCAGGCATCTCTGACCTTAAAACTTGTGATTTTGGTGTACCTGTGTGGCTTCACTAACTCCAGCAAAATCCAGCCAGCAGAACCACAAGTTGGAAAGTTGATGACCTTGAGCCTCATTATAATATTTGCCCTTTGCCCCCGCAGGAACCAAAACATGTCCGCTGGTCAGATTTACAAGAAGGCAGTTATCGTGTACGTCATGTTACCAAAATACTCATCTGAAATGCAAGAATGAAGGAACAAATTTTGTGCCAAATATATCAGCAGGAACAAGTGTGATACGGATGAATTTGTTGCATCATTTTGGCATTTCAGATCCAAGCTATGTTGTATTCTTATAGCAGATTATAAAAGCCTTGGCTGATATTTGGAAGGAAATTGCAGTCGTTTATTTTGCTGTTTGGTGGTGCTGAATGACAGTATATGTTGCTTTTCCTTATCACAGTCCAGTGGAAGGTATAAGTGCCAATGTCAACACCAGTTACTGCATGAAAATAGTAGAACCTCTGGGTAAGGACACCTCGGGGGCAGTAAGATGGTGCCCTTTATGAGAGGCATCCTGATAAGAAATGAAAAATTTGGGATGTGACTGAACTTTTGTGGCCTCAAGTGCGAGGTATACTGCTGGCACAGATATCAGCTAATAAAGGCTGTTGTGCTGAATTGAGAAAGTGGATTGTTTTCCTTGTCCTTGAGGAGCCACGGAGGTTGAGTGGTTCGGGCCTCCGACTAGCGGTCAGAGGGTCCCGGGTTCGAATCCCACTTGGCGTGAGACTTTGGGTGTGAGACTTTTTAAAAACGTTTTGTCACAAAGACAAGAGACTGCAGTTCATTTGGCACCAATGTGTATCACTTTTTTGGTGGGCACCGGCAAGAGTCACGAGTGTGGTGGCACCAATTTGTGTTACTAGTTACTAGTTTAGGGCACTGGCAAGCATTCCACTGGCATTGAACCTCAAGAAACCAACTTGTCACTTGTTGGTACCATGGTCTAACTCAGTGTCAATATACCCATTTGATTTTTTCTCGATAAGCCCACTGGACTGTTTGTTGATCCAAAATGTTCTTGGTCTTTTTGTGAAAAGTTAAGTGAGTTAATTTGTACCTTTGCTGAGCATGTGCAGACAAGTGGACACTTGTGTTTGCCTGAGAGTGGTGTTTCTCAATACCGGTACATTCAGTGAAGATTTTCTAGGTGTGACTTGAAATGGTCAAAAATGTTTGTTAGTGCTGAAGCAGTTTGCCAAACTCATTCCAGTTACATTTTGGTCATGCGTCCGTTCAACTATCGACAGTCATCTGATATTAAAAATGCCCCCCCCCAAATTGCCTGAGTTAATTGTACCGTAATCTGATGCCTCCAATTAAGGTCTTACAGGCGATAACAAGATGACATTTACACCTTTGAAGTTCTAACTTTTAATTAACAGTCGCTCTTGGCGGTTGAGCCAGTAATTACCGTGTCTTAGGCACATGGCGTTCAATTTTTTCTGTGGAAAAATTCGAAGGAGAGACAGTGTTGTGTTGTTTTACAATCTCGACAAATTGCGTCTTTAAAAATTCTTCATTTTTGCACGAAGGTTTTCAACCTGCTTGGAGCTGTTGCACATTTTGAATGCAGTCTGTCCCTGCCGTAGTATTGACAGTTGACTGTCTCCTGTTTCTGCAACTTGTCCAAAGCTTTCGTCTCAATGTTTTGATATTCGTCAGTTCAATTCAGTTTTGAGGTCCTGCTGTTTTTTGCTTGAGAGAGTGTTGTAGCATTGAAATGTGACATTCTTGGAATCTTTCAATGTCAAATTTTCCCCATTTCTCATTTTATGGTAACCACAAAAGTTGAAATTTTGCCCTTTTCGTAACGATTTAAATCAACGAATATGCAGACCATTCGGATTCTAATTTATTACGGTGTTGGCAACTTAAGTTATCTCTGATGAAATTTCATAAGAAATAGATAAAAGTTGTTCAAATTGTGTAACATTTATTGAATTTTTTCTTTCCTTTCGCCATTTTTTGTTGGGTTCCAATTTCAAAAGCTGCAATTTCCTTCCATAGAAGCCCAGACGTTTCCTTGAATGCCATCCTATACACAAAATGAAATGAATTAAACATTCATTTCATGCCAATTTTAACAATTAATTATGCGTGTTCTTTACATTTCAGGTCAGCAAGATCAGTTTGGTCGATCTTGCCGGGAGCGAAAGAGCCGACTCCACCGGAGCCAAAGGAACAAGACTAAAAGAGGGCGCTAACATCAACAAATCCTTGACAACCTTGGGGAAGGTCATATCTGCTCTGGCAGAAGTGGTAAGATTACAGATTATTATTATTATTTGATGAAGATGGCAATTTTTTTAGTTACGTGAAAAAATGATTCCCTTCACTATTTTCCTGCATTTTTATCCTAATTTTTACCAATTTTTGTTGTAGTGATTTGTGATTTTTTTGCGTGTTCTCAATTTCATGCTGCACTGTTTGTCATCCAGTATGGCAGTTGTTACTTGTTAACCCTATGAATTTCATTGTGACCAGCTGGAAAAACTAGGCACAAGTCTCCCAGGAGAAAAATGATTAACTCTTTCAGCCATAGGCGATTTTTTCGCCGCGACTTCCAGATCCTAGGCGATTTTCTGAGAAAAAAAATATTTCAGGATTAAAAAAAAAACCAATCTTAGAAAATTGGATTTAGGGGTGGACGGATATACTCGTTCATAGGATTTGAGAATGATTTTGGCGAACGGATACATCCGTCCGTAGGGCTGAAAGAGTTAATGATTTCCTAAATAATTACACAAAGGCTGAAAGCAGCAATAGAGGGAGGTAATTCTTTAAGGATGAGTTGATGACATAACAGGTTACCGTACATTTGTAGTTAAGAGCCTTGTCAGTTACTGGAGACTTGTGCCTCATTTTCCCAGGTAGGGTCAGGCATCAAAGGATGACACAACTCATCACTTTCCGTTTGTATTCTTACTAACCTTTCTTTTTCAGAGTATGAATTCCATGTTAACGGTTAACGAGGTGACGGTGTATAATTATCAATTATATATAACTCTTAATCAATTCAGATTTTCATATTTAATTGCCAAAAACTGCTTGTAAAATATTGGTGATTTTGTGAAGAATTCTGTGTCCAGCATGCTGCAACTACAGATTTCTCAAGATGTTTAGATCGTAATTACAATTTCCAGATTCCAATTTACTTATTTCTCATAAAAAAATGTGGGATTGGCAAATTTTGCATGCTTTGGTAGTGGGTTCTAAAGTCCTGTGTCCTTTGGCTACCCCCTCCCCCTCCTCAGTGACGTGTCATCATATCAAAAGTAGATGAAGACTGTTTTTGATTTCCTGTACATGTATATCCATTGAATACACATGTATTCATTGAATATACATGTACATGTTGACATTGAATATACATGTGCCCATTTAATACACATGTATTCATTGGATATGCATGTATTCACTGAATATACACGTATTCATTGAAAAAAAAACATGGATTCATTGAATATACATAAATTCATTGAACATACATGGATTCATTCAGGGCCCACATTGATGACAAGGGTCTTTGTACCGTAATGTAGTGTAAAATGCATGCAAATTCTAAATTTTTCCGTTAATGTTAGATGATAGAGTAACAGTGACATTTCCATCCATTCTGTTGTACAAAATGAATAGACCACTTAAATTTCTTTCAAGTTGTTCAAGTTTCTGCCCTTCGTTCCTACATGTAGACACAATAACTCTCAGTTCCTCCCTTCTTCACTTGGTGGCAGCACCATGCCCTGTCATGAGGACAGTGCATGGTACAAGCTAATGAATGCTAATGTGCTAACATTATGCAATATTTTGTGAATGATATCACGCTGACTGTGAGTGATATCATTCCATTGCATTTTAACCCCTCATCTATGGATCGTCTGGCTTTTGTGTGGCTACAACATCCTGGTAGTTCCACATTGTTGGTTTTGGGAGCACCCAAACCAGCATTTCCTGTATATGATCGTTTTGTGGCACTAAAGCCACTAAATACAAAAATATCAATGAATTCAAAGACTGTTTTACCGTAATCTTTGTCTCTAAGGCTGGCTGTCCATTCACGCGATTTTCGAGCGGGAGACGCTCGAAAGCATTGTTTGTTGCCGCCGCTTTGGTTGTGGACAAAGGATGCGGCATCACACCGCTCGAAATTCACATGAATGGATTCTTAGCCCTAGTATCTGTTGCGAGTCTGTAGCAGTTGAAATCATCATATTCAAGATCATGGCAGAGTTTGCTGTGACTAGACCACTGAAACTTTCCACTCGCGTTGCTTTGACTGTGTCACCCAGGCGCGGATCCAGGGGGCACACCTGGCGCGTGCCCCCTTTCGGCCAACAAATCTGTAAAATTGACAGTGAAATTCTGAAATTTGGAGCAAATCATTGAAATTCACCGCAGATTTCAATGTTTCTAGCACAGTGCACCCCCTCTTTTCCGAAATGGTGGATCAGCCCCTGTCACCCACGATTAGACTCTCATTGCTTCCCATTGGTACCATTCATGAAAGACATAGACATAGGTGTCCTTGCCTTCAGCCTATTGATTACCATAATACAGTTCTGTACCTTGATTCCGTACCATTTCAGTTCTGTACCTTGATTTCTTACTGTTTCAGTTCTGTATCTTGATTTCTTACTATTTCAGTCTGCCAAGAAACGACACAGCAGAAGGGCAGATTTTATACCATATCGGGACTCTGTGCTCACATGGCTACTCAGAGAGAACTTGGGTACGTTATATTAGAAAAATCCTCCCTCAACAAGATTGTAGCGGCAGGTCCCTGGTTCAAATCCTTGCACGAGCCTTGTACCTTGTACCTAAAGTGCCTTGTTTGTGTCTTGTACCATGTGCCTTTAGGAGGCATGAAATAATAACAGGTTTCTAAGGTGAAAGACTGCTTCCTAGCGGACTCGAACCCACGGACCCTCGCATAAGGCATCAACCGCCAGCACTCAGGGGCAGCACGCCTTAACCACTAGGCCAAATCCCCATCTTTGCAAGGGCAAGTAAAAGATCCCATCCAAGAGAGGAAAATGAGTAGTTTCAGATGGCCTGTTGTACTTAATTCAGCCGCGACGGAAAAATCAAATACAACATTGTATTCCTCTCTTTCAGTTTCAAATGTTCAGAAAATGACTTGTATGTAATCAGCCATTTTGAATTTCCTACCCTTTCATGCACAAACTGAAATAATATTCTTCTCCCATATTCTTAGGTGGAAATTCCAAAACTGCCATGGTGGCCGCCCTCAGCCCCGCCGACATCAACTACGACGAGACACTGAGCACGCTCAGATATGCCGACCGGGCCAAACAGATCGTCTGCAAGGCTGTCGTTAATGAGGATCCGAATGCACGACTGATAAGAGAACTGAAAGCAGAGGTTGACCGACTGAGGGAAATTTTGAAAATGGAGGGGATTGTAATTGGAGAAGGTTTGTATTTCCTGGCCTTGGTACATGTCGATATCTTTGAAGCTGCTATCCTAGTCTTCTGGTGGTTGGCGGTGGAGCAGTGGCTGCAGACTTACTGGTGCTGCTCCACGCTAAAGGTTCTCCACGATAAAGGTTTGCTCTCTATGGGCAATAGACAATTCTCGAATTCGCAGATCTGCGCACTTCTGCCGAAATCGCAAACACAACCTCAGTCTGAAACTGAATGATGTGACGCAGAGAACCCAACGACAGTGACTTCGACGACGTTGCGTCAGAGTCAGCCGTTGCTGAATCGTGGATGGCGTCACGTCAGCTGGTTCCAGATCGTGGTTCTGGTTGAGATTTCGGCGGAAGTGCACAGATCTGCGAAGTCGAGAATTGTCTATAGGCAACTCAAACTGTCTCCCTGGCCTGGAGCGACAAGAAAGAAAGCATGTAATTGGTCGTGCTTGTCACTATCAAATTATCATAATTTGAATATGAAAATGAGGCTTTTGATGACAAACAATGTTGTCTTGTGTTGCATGGCATCCCCCAGTTTGTGAGACCACATCATTGCATCAGCCTGGCACACCCAATCTTGACCTATTTTAACTGAAAGCCTCCTGGTGAACATGAAGCTACAATGTGATGAAAGTTGTGTTTTCCAGCAGAAGACTTGGAAATGTTGTTATATTTGCCTTTTCACTGCAGTTTTTTTCAGTAATTGGTTTTCAAATGAATCAAGTCTGAGCAGTGTGCCCAAAATGCAAAATACAAAATCTTGAAGTTATTTTTTGACGGGTGATTTTGAGATGAAATTCATCTTCTACGCAGTGAAGGGAGGCGTATTCGATGTTGTCATTTTGCTCCCTCTGTTGGCCAGATGTAGAATTAGATTAGATGTCTGTTTGTTCCACCACAAGTTGGCAGTAATCATTAGTGCATTCTATATAAGATGTTGTACATTCATGCCTGCTCTCCATCTGCAATCTTGAGGTGAAACAAACACTGGATGGTGGTGGTAGTTTTCTCTTACTCTACATATGAAAATTCAAGATCTGCTCTGTCATCGAGGTGTTATCAAATATTTTTAAAAGATTTTTTTTTCACTGAATTCTTTCATTGAAGTATGCTGTGAGCCAAAGTGCCACAAGTGCTTGTGCCACCCTTTCTTTTTTCTTGTCATTTTTTTCACGTCTTTCACTTTATAACAGATAATCAGGGAGAAATAACCTGCGAAGCTGATAATCAGGGCAATGTCCCATCCACGACAAGACAAGACAGTTAGTTTAACATTGGTGTTATCGTGCTGGATGGTCCCAAGCTTGCCATAGATGCAGAATTTTGTCACCTATAAAGTGTAGTTATAGAAAAATTGTAGTTACAGAAAAATTGTGCTGTTTAGCACTTTCACCACCAAGGCCAACTTTTGCGAAAGTGAAAATATGTAAAAAAGTTTGAAAGGCGGCTGGAACCCATCACATAGGTATTCATTGGAAAGCTCTCAGAGAGCCCTTTCTAATGAATACCTATGTGACATAATTTCTGTGGGATTTAACGATTTGGTTGGTATATTTTGAACTTCACTGCAATTGGCCACCGGCTATGAGGGGTTTCAACAGTGGTGGTTGCCACCTCTGTCTCTGGTTCATTTTCGAACTAAGGTGGAGAATGCGACTGCGACTATCTTTTTGCCACAGCACTGGTTTCCTCCTACATGACGTTAAATCAGCCAGGGAGAAGCTATCAAGCTTATTTCTCAAATTCCTCTGATTTCTTGGGTTCTGTGTAAAAATTTAGCGTATTAGGTGACAAAATTACTGATCTGAGGCCTGCTTTAGATAGTGTTGAGTACTAAATTTGTTGTCACCTGCAGTCAGCTATTGGGGGTTCATTTCTTGATGAAGATTAATAGTCTTTGACTAAGAAAGCCAGGATCCCTCCCCTAGGGCGGCTGTGTGGCTTTCAGGTTCTTTTTGGACATCACATGGAGAGAAAAACGAGTGATCACAGTGACAGTAATCTTAGAAGGTGCAGGCATAATCGCATGAGTGGGGATGGAGCTTGCTGATCATGTGTGAGCTAAATCAGCAGCAAAATTTAAGTTCCCTAGCGTAATTTCTTCCTCTGATGCATTAGCCTCGAGTAAAATTCTGCCAAAATAAGCCAAATGGCACAAAAGTGCCGGTTTAAAGGTTACCGTGCGTAAGTTGGCTCACTGTGCACAACTTGGCTAGAGTTTCCCATTGAATACCAAATTGTACCTGAAAACGCTCACATGCAGGAGTCCTTTTATCCATTGGCAAATGTGCAAGTGGGTACTAGTACCTCCATCCCGGCAAATTTGCAAGTGGTACTAGTACCTCCATTCAGGCAAATTTGCAAGTGGGTACTAGTACCTCCATTCCGGCATATTTGCAAGTGGGTACTAGTACCTCCATTCCGGCATATTTGCAAGTGGGTACTAGTACCTCCACCACGGCAAATTTGCAACCACCTCCATCCCGGCAAATTTGCAAGTGGGTACTAGTACCTCCATCCTGGCAAATGTGCAAGTGGGTACTAGTATCTCCATCCCAGCCAAAGAGCTTGTATCGGTACGTGAAATTCTTTGTCAACATTGAGTGGGTGTTATGGTACACGTACTTGAAGTTTCAATCTTGTCATGGCTGTGAATCTGCTCAACCCTTTCTCTCCATGTCTTGTCTCTGCACTAGCTGTCAGGTCTAATAATACCGTAACAATTAGTTCATGTTTGGTTCAATTATACAGAGTAATTCGTACTGATTCGTACTGATGGACGATTTTGTGAGCATTCCCCTGGGGAATTTTCAGCAAAAAAAAGTACTTCATTGCACTGACATGATTTGGTGCCTCAGGTTTTATCTAAAAAAAGCCATCCAAAAATTACAAAATGTGCTGAGTACACATCCTCCCATCGCAGGGTTTTGGTCTCACTTCTCTCCATATGCTCCCATATGAAGAAGACGGAGACCAAACCCTGTGGTGGGAGAATGTGAGTACAGGACTAAACGTTTACAAAATCATCCTGAACTAATATTTTGTTGTGAAAAGATAAGTAACCTGTTGTCCCATGAAGCCAAACACTCAATTCTTCCACTTTCTGTATCCATACCTTGTGTGTTGTCATGGCCGTGGTATTTATTTTGTGTATCTTTTATTTGCTGGCAAAGTCTGAACAACCTCCCATATTTTTCTGCTTCTTTCCTACTGCCATACTGGACATGCCAAAGAAATCTCCCATTGTGTTATACTTGGATCTCAAACTAAAGAAACCTATTTTCTTTATTAAACCTCCTAAGATCATCTGAAAACTCCTTCCTTATTCAAAAAGTGAGTTTAATATTTTCTGTTTTATAGCAATAATAAAGATTTGTAATTTGTGATTCTCAATTCACTTTTAACCCCATATTTGAAAGCTTTTTAGTTTTTTTGCTGTTTTTGCTACTTGATGTTTGATGTTCACTAACTACTAGTACTGATCACTCAACATAATTGGATATTTGAGAGCTGATATGTTTTCCTTTGCTTATCAATATGAAGTTATTGAAGCTAAGTCTAATATTAAATTCATGGAGAATTTGAAAAAATATGGAATGTAACGAAAACCGAATTGCACTGTTTTTTGGTACAGAGCAACGAAAATTGTAATAATCCTAAAGCGATTCAATTCGTAAATTCCCAAATTGGCGAAAAATTTGTGAACTTGTGGCTCCTCCTCTGCTTGCTATTTATAGAAACTGTCGCAACTCTGCAACTCTGACCTCCTTGCAATTCTTGTCTGAAATCGACAAGCAATGCCCCCCCCCCTTGTTCAAATCAATATCAAGTATCTGATGAGTTTCCTCTAACTGTAGGTATCTCTGGCGTTCCTGACGCTCGTGAAGTCGCAAGAAGTCGGAAAGAATCGGTCAGAATCGAGAACGGAGAAGATGCCATAGAGAGGCTGAAGATGTCGGAGAAATTGATATCGGAACTCAATGAAACTTGGGAAGAGAAGTTGAGGAAGACAGAAGCTATTCGACTGGAGAGGTAAGTTTGATCCCTCGCAAAAAATGCTGAGTTGAGAGAGCTAGCACTGAATAAGTCGCAACCGAGGAAAGGTTAATGGCCTTACAACACAATAGCTAAAAAGTACATTTCTGCAGGTTGACAATAGTACTGGACAGCAGTGATAATAGTTGAGTAAACTGATGATCAGTGATGATCACCTGTGACAAGCATCTGCTTTTGCTGGAGCGGGTCACATATGTTGCAGCCATGGAGATCAATCTTAAAGTAAGAAAATGAATGTTTAACACCCTTCGATACATTTGAATGGAATGACGTCAAAGGCTGTTCTGACGTCATTCCATTCAAACTTGAAGAAACCAACATTTATTTTCTTACTGTAAAGCTAATAATGCCATATTTATCATCGGATCTCAATTGAGTATTTTGGTGTCAGATGGCGATGCTGCTGTTTCTTTGAACAGGAAGTGAAAGCAGACGACACCTGACATATCCGGAAGACATTTCTCGAAATAGATGACCTTTGCTGGAAATAATTCGAAGAAATAATTTTATTTTATTCTTAGAAAGGGGTATCCTTTCAAATATTTGTGAAACCCTCCGTTCATTTTGCAAAATAGGACCGCTGAGGAATACCGAATGACAGTGTTTGTGGCCTGTGGCATAATAAACTACAAAAACTTTAGTGGGAGTTAATAAGCAATATTTACGAAGGTTTATTGAAACTTGCCTTCGAGGCCTAATTAACACTTACTTTATTTACTACCTGCCTGTAATGTCAGCTGTGAAGAGACATTTAGTGACATTTGAAAAGAAATCGGCATGCTCAAGTTAATCACCATTTCACATCTTTTTCTCTGTCTTTATCATGTGAAATTTTTTGTTGCAGAGAGCTTGCATTGGCAGAGATGGGGGTGGCACTGAGAGAGGACGGTATCACAGTGGGCTTATTTTCTCCCAAAAAGGTATGCATTAGGTTAGGTTTAGTAATTGACACAAGCAGACGACACCTTTCCAAGCAGGCATCATTATCTGTTGAGTATTCCTCAGAAGTTTACAAGTTTATGATGAAAGATTTGAAGAACATTTCTTCATATCTTCCAGTGGGACAATTCTCTTTCAAAATATTTTCATCTCTCGCTCAGAAATTGCCGTAATTTGATTTCTTAAAATCACGTCTGATTCTCTAACGGGTCAAGTCAGTTATGACACATTAAGCTCGGGCACGCGCGTGACGGAAATCTTCCTCTTCCATCCAGATCCTTTCAATTCCCTAATACTGTCCTGTAACTTAGGAACGCCTTAACCCAAAGTGCTCCAATGTGCTATGTGGCCCCCTGCAGATGACCTTTATGTCCATGTGAAGTTTCGGCCCGATCGGACATCCAATATGGCCCCAAAATCATCAAAGTCCTACCTGGGAATGACTTGACCGAGATTGCTCATAACTGATATGTACACTCATGGTCAAAAATAAATGGACAGCAGTTTTTCTTGAATATCTCCAAAACAATGGGGTAGAGAAAATTGGTCCCGACATGTATTGTAGCAAATTTTCCTGGCTATCTAATGGTATCAACATCGAAAAATTGCGCTGAAATCCGCATTTGACAGAAGGAATTTTGTAAAGGTATGTTTTCGCTACTTTTTTATTAGCTCAGCTGACCAAAGGTCAGCGGAGCTAGTCATATGTATACTGAATGGCGTCCGTCTGTGTGTGTGTGTGTGTGTGTGTGTCTGTGTGTCTGTGTGTCGTCCGTAAAC
>NMRB01001292.1:13734-25932 GCA_002633025.1 Notospermus geniculatus
CCGTGAGTTAATGTTGGGATCACGAACTAGTCTATCCTCTGTGACGTCAGACACACAGAATTTTGTGTGCGGGGTCAAGGTCAAACG
The DNA here is from genome assembly GCA_002633025.1 of Notospermus geniculatus. Taxonomy (NCBI): domain Eukaryota; kingdom Metazoa; phylum Nemertea; class Pilidiophora; order Heteronemertea; family Lineidae; genus Notospermus; species Notospermus geniculatus. The sequence goes on from NMRB01001292.1 coordinate 13,822, forward strand.
AGGCCAATACCGAACTCTTCTGCACCTAGCGGTGAGTTCGGCAACCAAACTAGGTAAGCTATGAATGCAGTTCAATCTTACTTCTTTAGTAGGCTATTGGTCATTTTAACAGACCCTGCCATCTTGGAGTTTTTGGAAACTAATGGTGCACTCTTCAACCTGATTTGTACTTCTGTGGCGGTTGCATTCTCCAGCACAATTTTGCATAATGGCATCGTCGTGTGAAATATCACGACTCTGTGGCGCGGTGGGAAAAATGATTTTGCAGTGCAAATGTTTGCGTTGCACTCGAGCTCTGTTATGACGTCCTGATGTTGCGCAAGACAGTACACAATCAGAATCCTCTTGATTTCACTTCATTTCATCTTTTTCGCATTGCACTTCAATGCCATGTCGAGAGGCTGCCCAAGTAAAGAGTTAGGCCTATGAACGCCAAAAATGCAGGACAGACCCATGGGGCGTATTCGAATCCTCGTTCTTGACTACACTTGTGCTGACCGTGTTCACGTAGTTGCTGACTGAACTCGAGAACGGTAGTCTCGACCGCCAAGAACGCAACCGGTTTCGGGTCAAGAACGTGTTCTTATCACTCCCCACACAGCGGAGGGTTGAAAGAAATGTTCTTGGCACGACTCGAGTTGCGTTCTCGGTGTTCGAGACTGCCGTTCTCGAGTTGCGTCAACAACTGCACGAACTAGGTCAGCACGAGTGTGGTCAAGAACAAGGATTCGAATATGCCCATGATGTCTCTGTAGCGCCATGACGCTGCCGCAAGTCATCGATGCAAAAGTAGGCCCTACATGTACATGTAGGTATCGGTATCAGGATTTGGGCTTGTGTCTGAGAGGCAAAAATGCATCACGTATTTTTTTTATTTCAGGGCTTCTTCCGAAGAAGCGTTCAGAAGAATATGCAGTACACATGCCACAAGGAAAAGAACTGTGTTATAAATAAGGTGACGCGGAATCGTTGCCAATATTGTCGCCTCCAGAAATGCTTTGCCAAAGGAATGTCCAAAGATGGTACGTGTTCTGCAACCTAAATCCCGTTTCCACTACTGCGGATTCTGCCGCGGTTTGTGGCGTGGTTTTCACTGGTATAACGCACCATGTATTGTTAAACCCTCAAAGGATTCTCCAAAACCCTGTGGAAACCGACTGCCCGCCGCAAACCGTGGCGGTAACCACTCTAGTAGAAAGTGGCCGTAGCAGTATCTGATGATTTTGATTTCATGAAGAAAGTGTACCGCTGTAGTGGTACGTAGTACCAAGGTGGTACACTATGACAGACTCTGATTAGCGAGCCAACTTCCAATCCAAACTGTCAATGGGCCTTGAACCCATTCAGCAGGAAGAATTTGGACTGGAAATCGCACTGCTAATCATTCGAGATTGAGGAAATCCTCCATTGTGGGTGGTTAGGCCATCCCATATGGTTGGGAGTCCAGTACACTGCTTAAAATGGGAGACTTTGCTGCTGTTAGAGGCTACCTGTTGGCCGTTCTAGAACGTCACAAAATTTGACGTCACGGATGTAAGTCATGGCCTCCACGTCATTATGGATGACGTTGTGGCATGTACTTCTTCTCTGTGACGTCAAATTCCACGACGTCCTAGGACCGCTAACTAGTGGTGGCCTCTAACGGCAGTAAAGTCTCTCATTACATCCACTGTTTTATTCCAGCTGTAAGAAATGACAGGAATAAGAAACGAAAACAGAAGCCAGATTCGTGCGCGTCGGCGCATTCTCTCGATGTTCTGACGGAGGTCGATTTACAGCTCATTAACATACTGGAGGAGGCGCACACGGAGACATTCCCCACAGAATGCAACGACGACAGATATAATTTGGTAACTATCGGAGAGCAGTCCCCGAGGCGGTCAGCCACACCAAAATGTTGGGAAAGGGTTTGACGAGGGGGAAAATGAGGCTGAATTTGAAATGCGACTGTTTTCACCTACTATAAATCTGACTAATTTTCATTTTCATTGCTGGAGACATAAGTTGTGACGGTTGTGCTGCAGTTTCACGTAAAAACAGAGTCATGTCACGATTTCATGTCGTACATTTGGCACTCACTGTAAGCCACAATGTGCTGTCCCGCTATACCAGAAATCTGCACTGAAGCAATAAAACCATTGTTACAACAGACGACAAGCCGTGTATGACACATAGTGACGTCATTAATGACATTAAAAGTATTACGTCACATTGACAATTCAGTCTCCGACAGTAATTGCATGAATTGATCCTCAACCTTAGCAGTGATTGCCGTCAGCATTTGCACTTTACCGATCTAAACGCTCCCCTTTCATTAACTGTTCTTTGTGTACTATTTTCTCATGGGAAATAACCATGTATATCCGGGAGAAATTGCTGTAATATATTCCCATTAGGCCTTATTAGTGTCCACCAAGTGTCATGCTTAGACAGATTTTAACAACCTAAAGTACATGGTTATGTAATATTTACCATGTTGAGGGAATAGTGGCCTCATTTTGCTGGGCAATTGAGGTATTTGGGTCAGACTGTGCCCACGTGATAGAATTTCCGCTACCAGTGCCATCTAGCTTTGAGTATCCGAACTACTTTTTGCTTGACCGTCTTGCCTGTCCACCCAGCATCATGATAGTGAAATATTCAGCTGAGTGGTTTATCACGTCCGCAAAGCAAGCGGCAGATCCGGGGTTGGAATCCAGCCCGAGACATAAGGGATATTGGCTGATATTTATAAAAGCTAGCAAATGCTTTTATTTTAATTTTGTAGTACATTTACATTGGACACTGCTCTGCAAATCTTAAGTACCGGTACATGTAAAAGCATTTGCTAACTTTATGAATACCAGCCAAAATGGCTGGTATTCATCTGGGGTATTTATAAAAGTTAGCAAATGCTTTTACGTAAGGTTTGCACAGCGAGATCCAATGTAGGCCTAAATGTACTACAAAACTTAAGTAAAAGCATTTGCTACCTTTTATGAATACCAGCCATCCCTGGCTCGTAATGTTCATTGCATGGGACAGTAACCCATGATGCCTTGTACCGGTACCTTGTTCCTTTGGAAGGCAAGTAGACACTATCCAAGTGAGGAACACGAGTAACTTGAGATGGCCTCTTCCATACTTGCCAGGGCCAATGTTGCTATGGTGATGGCTTCAACCCTGATGGAAACATACAAATACAATACAATACAATACAACATTATTCAACCCGGCCTGTTTTAAACATCTACAGTTTCTGCCAGTGTGATGACAAGTAGGCCTAGGCCTACTTTTTGGCACCCAAATATTACCTGTGTGCAAATGTAAAACTAATCAGGTGTCATTTTCCTGTTTCTATTGTTACAGGGTCCTCTTCAGGACGGAGATGAACTTGTTCTCTGGGAAAGGGTCTATGAACTCTCCACTGCTGGTATAGTCTGCATTGTAAATTTTGCCAAGAAAGTACCCGGTTTTTTAGACCTCAGCAACTCGGATCAGATAACGTTACTGAAGTCAGCGTGTTTAGAAATAATTGTAAGTCATACATGTTTGTGTGTGTTGCAGATCAATAACAAAAGCCCAAGATCATCGTCGTTTTATTAGACCGGGGCAGCATGAATTTTACGGGAAAATGGAATCCTAAAATGATGTCAGCAACAAAATGGCAGCCAATACTGAAGGCTTCTAGCCCCAGTGGCGGCTTCGGGAACCAAAATGCATATTGACATGGTCAATTGTGGGCCAGTTTATAAAATGAAATTGGAATGGTCAATTTTCTGGTATGACAGTACCGTATTTCAGATTTTATTAAATTGTTTGGAAATAAATCTGTTATTTGTCCTATGAAAATTTAAGTCATTATTGTTCACAATAATAAAATAGTTCTTCTCGTTCCTCAGATTTTGCGTCTTAGCTCCCGGTTTAATGATGATGGCACAATTTCATTCTCAAATGGTTTGTCTCTAAACCGAGAACAGTTACAACATGGAGGGTTCGGCACGATCACGGATACCATCTTCAGCTTTGCTGCCTCGATGAAACAGTTGAACGTGGACGACACGGAGTATGCATTACTATCGGCTGTATGTCTGATAAGTGGTGGTAAGTCAGATATGAATACTAGTACATATTAGCAAGAATATATAAGTACCAAGAATGTACAACTCCAAATATGTGCCAAAAGTGAGTTTACTAATTTGCCTCTGGTGACCCTGTAACTGAAGGGATCTTAATTTGTGAAGGCTTATTGTGTAGAGAAGATCATTACGAAAAAAATGACACCTCCCGCAGTTGTATGCACTCAGAAATAAGCGAGCTACAGAGCAGTTTTGAATGGACCATATTTTCGACAAATTGATATCGTACTTGATCTCTGGGTCGGGCACTCTGACCTAAACAACAAATCCATGGTTTGACCAAAATAAAAAAAAAATTGTATGCCAGTAATATGTCTGTAACTTTACATATCGGTAAGAATATTGACGTTATTCTAAATAATACAATTCAGCCAACAACCCTTAAATCTAAACATTGGTTATTTAATTAGAAGGCCTATAATTACCGTACGCCCTCTATTATCAGAAAAAGTAACTTAATGCCCACCCTTTTGATTGATTACTGAGTTGTACAGTCTTGGTACTTATATATTCTTGATATTAGTACATATTCACTTCTTGGATCTTCTAGAAAGTGCCTGAGGAAGACCCCGATTGGGGTAGAAAAGTTGCGGAATTCAGAGACGACCTTTGTGTTATATCATCTAGTACATATTGCGCAGCTTTCCGACTCCGACTTCAACTACGAGAATGAATTGCAGTCCGCTATGGACATCCTTGATAAAAACGATTTGATAGACGTTTGCAGATCGTAAAATGCCATAGCTTTGTGGCAAAATAATTTTGACTCGTAATCGGAAGTGCGCATAAATCGTAAATATCGTAGTCGTCCTAGTCGTGTCTCAAAGTCGTAACGATACTTCTGTCACATCGTTTTTATCAAGGATGTCCATAGCGGACTGCAATTCATTCTCGTAGTTGAAGTCGGAGTCGGAAAGCTGCGCATCCACTCTATTAGCATATTAAATAGTACAAGTCGTCTCCGAAATTCGCAAATTTTCGACCCCAACCAGTGTCTTCCTCAGGCATTTTCTAGTAGAGACCCCAGAAGTGTTTCACTTCAGCCAAGGGTGTTCTGATACCCTGCTGGAGCTTGGGCAAGATTTTGCTGGAGAATCGGCCATTTTTGGGTTGCCTTGCTTGAGCATCTAAAACGTGCACAAAACCTGGCGCACGGCGCATAATATCCTTCAGCGAAGGGCTATGATTGGTCAGCACTGGTGGTAAAACACTGATTACAGAATCAAACGCCAACGGCAGATCATAATATGGCACGAGCGCTGCCTGAGCAGACGATAGTAAGCAAACGCAGTTTGTGAAATAGGGGAACAATTTTTTTAAGAGCTTCACTTGGGGAAATGCGTGAGATTACACACAGCTGTGTGGGAGAACAGGTGTAAATGCACGAGTCCCGCAAAATGCGTGAGATATTAGGTCTGCCTCTCTAGCACATAAAGCCACATTGAATGACAGGCAGGGTGTCTACAAGTCTTGAAAAGTCTTAAATTTTGAACTTCCATTTTCAAGGCCTTAAAAAGTCTTATATTTGACAATTTTTGTAAGAAGGTGTTAAAAAGGTCTTAATTTTTGACTTCAAGACAATTTTGGAAAAAAAAGTTATCCCTGTTTTTACGTCCAGCACCCGATAGAGGGTGCTGGACGTATTGAGTGCACTAGGTAGCAAAATTCTTCTTCTTCTTATTTTTCTCACCAATTTTTCAATTGGGAAGGCAGATTGGCCAAACTACAGAATTCTATGAGCTGTAGGTTCGTTGACGTGTCTATCGCATTCGTACCTAGGTCCCAGTTGTAAATTCATTTAAAATTTCCAAACCGTTCCGATGCTTTTGACACGCATTTTCGTCTCGGACTGAGCAATTTGTGGAAGTACAGCGCCGCCGAAGGTCAAACGGCAGAACCAGCCCACGAACCAGGAACCAGCCTACGGAACCAATAGTTTAGTTCCTTCATCGTACCGCTAGGAGGCCGAGCTGCTGTGGCTTTTGTCATCACTCCCTCTTATCGGATTTCTTTACGTGGTACTACGATTAATGTTAGTAATTAATTACGTTGTCTTCTTTTCCCCTTGTGTATTTTGTAATTTGACGGAATAGAGTGTTATTTTTTGGTACTTGTTTGTCTGTGTTCGCATTTGTTACTTTTTTTCAATGGTAGCCGCATATGGGCTGTGGGTGTGCAAGTAGTTATTGGAATACCCAGCCACCGAACGTGCTGATCGCCACACCGATAATGCGTGAGTTGGGGCATTGCATGTGCTTTTAGGCCTACTGCTTCTCATTTTACTACTTGCCGTGAAAAACCTCTCACAGGGTTGGCAGCCCGGCTGGTCGTATTGAAACCATCAGGTGTTCTTACTGCCCTAGCTACCCCTTTCCTCTCAGTATCTGACCCCAACATCTTCAAACTTTTTTACTGTCTCTAAACATTGGTGCTGGACTCAAATTTGCTGAAAGCAAATTTCACAAGTCTAGTTTTCCACTGATGCTTGTGTAGATTATTTGGGCCAGCCCTGCATTCAAGTGAATACCTGTACCAAATTAGCAGACAACGGGAAAAGATGAAAATAGCCTAAGTCTTCCCCCAGGGATCTGTTTTGGTGCTTCATTTCGAAGAAAATAGGTCTTAAATTTTGCCGATACTTGGTCTTAAAAAGGTCTTAAATTTGATGCTCCGCGGGCTGCAGACACCCTGGACAGGGGATCGAACCTGTAACCTCATTGGTGCAAACGCAGATGTTTCCATTGCCCCACTCTGATAGCCCTAGGCTTACTACTTGTTTCACTGATTCTTGACCAAGACGTATGTCGTCATTGCGTACTTCTGCATTTACATGCCAACTGCCCACGGTTCTCGCCCACGTCTGAGCTCTTGTGCCCACGCAACTTGATACTTCTGGGGTGTCCTTTGCTTGCCCTCACTTTGACACCTTATAGAGGTGAAGAGACGCCCTTTCCATGCAAATCCATGAAAAAAACTTAAACTCATCTCACACCTTATTAAAACATGTCCTGCTATCTCCTTCACCCAGTCATTCTAGAACAATCAGGGTTGGGTTGAGCTGAGGTCAGGTGACACATCAGGTGATGAAATATCAAAGATATGCCATTTGCACCTCGACACCTCCGTTCCCAGGTGTTACCATGACCCCTTCGATTCCCGAAGGGGGAAGCACGACAGCTGCCTAGGGAGTTTGCTCAACATCTGGATAAACGTGTATATTTAACACCTTGTGAGGGGCTTGAACCAGTTAGGGTCATGCTCAAGAGTGCCCTCTTGAAGACGGTTGATTAGCAATGTAGTTACAACTCGCAGAAGAACTGTCCTTTTTACGTAAATACAATTGGACTTTGATGTGACTCGGTGGAAACTGGTCTGAAACGATCAAGTGCACAATGAGCTCTCCTTGAGTGCAGTCAGTACTGGTACTTGGATGGGTGCCGGTGCATAATACAGAGTTCCTCTTCAACAACCCAACCTAATGGGGAACCGGCGTGCTAAAAGGAGGCGCTGGGCAACAACTCAGTTTTTTCACAAGAACGCATGCGCTGCGACGTTGAAAACGTCATTGACGTCGTGACGTTATGTGAAATGCGTCATTCAGAATCAATGACGTCGCTCTTCGGTCTGTTATTTACGCTAAAATACTCAATTTTATCGATGAAATTCATCACGTTCTCGCTTGAATTTTCTTTTGAAAATACTCAGATACATTGAGTCAGTCCTATACTTGATGATGGACGTGTAAAATTCAAAATTCAGTGGACCACTTCAGGTATATTTAGGGCTAGAAGTAGGGTGTAGTTTCAGAATTAAATGGTAAATAACGTTGGTTTGACTTTCGACGTCATATTTTTAACTGAGTTGTTTGTCAGCGCCACGTCACGGAGTAGTTCCGCCGGTTCCTCATTAATCTCCCATGTCAATTTCAGATCGATCGGGGCTGGAATCCAGTGAGAGAATAGAACACATGCAGGAGCCAATCTTAGCCGCTCTGAATCATTACGTGAAGCAACAACATCCCAGGCAGTCACATATCTTTGCCAAAGTCCTCATGAAGTTGACCGATCTCCGAAGTATAAGTGTTGCAGGTACTACATGTAGTTGCTCAAGATCACAATAGAGGTTTCCCACTGACGTCACACGGCCGCCACACTGGCCGTCAAAATGAAGCCATGGTGGCTGCCATCTTGTTCCCGGTTGAAAAGTTTAGCAGCCCGTTCAGACCACCGGGAGTATACAACTCAACATATCACTTTACCTCTCACAGTTTCTGAGGATAAGTAGTTGGTCTGGTGTGAAACTGTGTTGAAAACAAAGTGAATCGTCGATACGGCTTGCTGTAGACAGTGGTGGAAGAGGTCCGATGAATGCCGACAACGTCCAAACTGCGTTGAAAACGCTGTGTTGATGCTGTGACGTTGCGTCATTTGACGGCCAATATGGCGGACATTTGGGGCTGTGACATCACGTGGGAAACCTCTATAGGGAGGTTTCACGAGTGCCCGGTTAGGCCATACAACGACGTTTATCTATTGTTTGGGTATACCCACACTATAGATAAACGTCGTCGTAGGGCCTAACCGGGCGCTTGCGAAACCTCCCTATCAGTGAGGTTTAGCACCTTTCAGACTCCGACTTCAACTACGAGAATGAAGTCTGCTGTAGACATCCTTGATCAAAACAATTTGATAGACGTTTTCAATTCGTCAAACACCATAAATTGAAGCAGAAAAATCTGGCCTTATAAATCGTAAGTGTGGATAAATAATGAATATTGAAGTCGTAATCCTAGTCGTTACGACTTGAAACACGATTATAATATTTGCGATATATGTGCACTTCCAATTATGAGTCAAAATTATTCTGCCACAAAGTTATGGTATTTTACGATTCGCTTTACTGTGATGATGACCCCACCTATGTTCACTCCTTGAAACTATCTTCTTCTCTTTTTCGTTCCACAGGTGCTAGAACAGTATTAAGCATGCAGAGTGAGATGTCGCCGCTTTTACGAGAAATGTTGGATCGATCGGAGAACGTTCAGATCCCCCCGGTACCGGTGAAGGAGGAGCAGTTGACTCAATTGTAGTCCAGGCTATTGCTTTTATAGTCATCAGGTTAGAGACCTTAGTGTGGTTAGGAAAAGTGCGATTTTTGGCATTCGGTGTCGGTGTGAAATCTTGGAGGTGCACACAAATTGGCCAGAAACAGGACAGATAACTTGCACAATGCCAAATTGCATAGTGCAAGGTTGTGATTGTGAGGAGGCGTGTGCAGGGGCAGATCTAGGATTTGGGGAAAGAGGGGGCACCCTGTGCTAACATTGAAATTTGCACCAAGTTCAAGAATTCCACGGTCGATTTTACAGATTTGTTGGCCAAGGCGGGTCATGCTCCGGGTGCGTCCCCTTGGATCTGCACCTGGTGTGGAAATACTGCTTGAGTTGTGACGAGTGTGGAAAGACATGGCCATTCCGAGTCCGTTGACGAAATCCAATTTTTCAGCGCCATCTACTCCAGCCTGTAGTAAACTAGTTGAAAGTAATACATGTATGTTGGAATGCAGGATCTTTGAGTGAACAGATATTGCAAGCTTGGTGGTCTTGGTGGAAAGACATGGCCGTTCCGAGTCAGTTGACAAAATCTTATTTTTCGGCACGATCTGCCTTTGAGTGCACAGATGGGACCTTTGAGTGCACAGATATTGCAAGGTTGGTGGTCTTGTTTCCTTTTGACCTGAACAGGAAGCAGGCACGGGTCCAGAGGGGTTGGGGGTAGGGGTTGTGACACCCCTGCTCGCCGCCACCAATTTTTTGTTCAATAATTTGCAATAATATGCAAAAAAAAACGTAAAAATAAAGCTTCTGTCTTGATACTGAGATGTCAGGAAATCGCGTCTACAGCCTTCTTTCCAAAATTTTCTGGGGAGGCCCCTGTCAGCGTGGGTACCTTCGGCGCCCGCCTTCAGTAGCACTGACCCTCCCTCTGCCAAAAATCCTGGATCCGACCTGGGAAGGAATATGAGATGACATTTCCACTTCATCATCTGCTGCTGTGGTTGATACACTGTAATGTGCAGATGGAACGGACATGACCGAGTCTGTGGAAATTGAGATGCAGGGCACTGGATAAATGGACAGATCAGAATACAGACGATATATCTTCATTTTAGGCCAGTAAACCATGACAATTTTTAAGACCGCCCCCATCCCAATGGGGCGGTCTTCCTTGTTTTTACTGAATTTCTCTCGATCGATCTCTCTCTCTCTCCATCCAATCTGTGGTTCCCCCCCGCTCGGGCCTACGGCCCTCGCAGCTCGGGCCTTCGGCCTCTCGCTGTTCCGGTTCCGTCGGCTCTGGCCGTTCCCATGCCTGGTGTTAGTGCACCTGTAGAAGCTACCTCATATGCAAGAGCTTTAACCTTGACCTACTTTTCAAGGTCAAACAGCTGAGGCTGTAGACAGACCATTACAATATAACCATGACAAAATAAGAATATCAGGGTTTCCGTTACTGGCCACAGAAAGGGAGAGATATGACGGGCTTGCCATCGACATTGTTCCGATTTTACGGTATGTTTGCGTACATGTAGCCCTTGAATCTGTGGCCACTCATTGATCCTCAACATTATTTACCACCGCAGTAGGCACATGGAAAATTACACCATGTTGGACTTGCATCATCATGGCCTACCATGTGTCTGTACTACCTCATAGTTCATATGCAGAAACCCACTCTGATCTAACAAAAGTAGGTGCATGTCACAACCAAGCAAAGGGTTATCAGCCTTACAACACAATAGCTGAAATGTATGTCTCTGCAGGTTTACAAAAGTAGTGGACAGCAGTGATAATAGGGAGGTTTCGCAAGCGCCTGGTTAGGCCATACGACGACGTTTATCTATTGTTTGGGTATACCCACAAAATAGATAAACGTCGTCGTAGGGCCTAACCGGGCGCTTGCGAAACCTCCCTAATAGTTGAGTAAACTGATGACCATGGTCACCTGCAACAAGCACCTGCTTTTGCTGGAGCAGGTCTCATTTGTGAAGTGTCTGGCCTACCTGGGTACTTTTCTGGTAAAATTCCATGTTTGAACATTTTCTGGGGTTGGTTCTTTTTTACCTTTGATATTGGGCATTAAAGTACATGTATATGTTATTGTGTTGTCTATAATTTAACCCCTTAACTGGGTATGGCGTACTATTACGTCATTACGAAATCCGGGGAAACCCCGAAAACACCCGAGGATCGCAGCTTGCGTAAGGCGTAATAGTACACCTTGCAATGAAATGGCGCATCACAGTGCGTAGGACGTTATATTACGTCCGGAACCTTATGTGTCAAATACATTTTTTGGCAATTTTTTTAATACCGGTAAAGAAAAATTGGAACTAAAAAAAATTACACAGTTAAGGGGTTAATACATTATGAGTAGGAGTGTAAATGATATCATGAACAAATTTTTGAACAACATTGTAAGTTAGTTAGAGTCTGTAATTTTGAATGTTGAAACTTGTGTGCTGGCAAAAAATGTTCACGCCCCTCAGAAATGTTGCAAAAATTTGAACCTGTACTAAATGTTGTAAAAATTTAAACTTCAGGGTACATCCCGTTTGTAGGTCTAACCACATGTGTATGAGGTATTAACTCCTTTTTCGAGGCAGAACAGGTTTTTGTGGCGTGACACAGGCCAAGGACTGATCCTCATCCAGTCAGTGTGACTGTGAGGCTTAAAGTTGACAAGCCACCTATATGTGGGGCAGTCTAGGAAAACCCGTCAGAAGTCGCTGAGTGATCAACAAGGGTTGTCAGATTGTCTGTGCATTGATCTGTTACGTAGTACATTTCAGCTATTGAAATGTACGGGTTCACCAAGGCCATTAACACTTTTGACGGGTTTTTCTGACCGCCTCACATATGCTATTGTTGTAAAGGAAATATGTTAAAGGAGCTGGACGTCCAAGTTGTAAACACGATATTCACTAGTCTCGG
>NMRB01001292.1:26387-42963 GCA_002633025.1 Notospermus geniculatus
CTAATGATTAGATCATCTCCAAATTTTTATCATAGGTGTAGCTAATAAGGATACATAAGATATATAACGTGTTTTTGATTTGACCTACTTTTCAAGGTCACAGAGGTCAAAGTTCGACAAAAAGTGACGAACCTGCCACAATTTGTCATTATTTCACCGAGCGACTTCCTATCTTGCATAAACATGCATTGGAGGGTACCTTAAAAAAGACCAAGTTTCGGCCCGATTGGACATCCAGTATGGCCGCCAGGTGGCGTAACCTGAAAATCAAGTAAGTGCTATTACTCGGGAACGGCTTGATGCAGAGTGCTCAAACTTGGTATTTACCTCCATCTACATGATCTAGATGACCTTACATGCATGTCAAATTTCGACCTGATTTGACTTCAAACATGGCCACCAGGTGGCGTAACTCAAAAGTCATCAAAGTGCGGTAACTCAGGAATGCCTTATCCCAAAGCGCTCCAATGTGCTATGTGGCCCCCTGCAGATGACCTTTATGTCCATGTGAATTTTCGGCTCGATCCGACATCAATATGGCCGCCAGGTGGCGTAACCCGAAAATCATCAAAGTGGTGCAACTCAGGAACGACTTGACCCGACTCGATCCGACATCCAATATGGCCGCCAGGTGGCATAACCCAAAAATCATCAAATTCCTACCTGGGAATGACTTGACTCAGATTGCTCATAACTGATATGTACCTCCCTTTGTCATTAAACTATTATGTCTAACCCGGTGAGCACATGGTCCATGGACCATTTCATCCTTTTCTCTTTACAGAATGTCTGAAACGAATGCACGAAAAGATCCATCTTGATATTAAGTGCCCTATGACTTGATGGTGTTAGAAAGTAATTTGCCAAAGAAGCAACACATGAGAGACTGTCACAATCATACCATAATCACAACTTCCTGCAAGGTGATTTCTGTAATATATGTGCTATGTGGCTCCCTGCAGATGACCTTTATGTCCATGTGAATTTTCGGCTCGATCCGACATCAATATGGCCGCCAGGTGGCGTAACCCAAAAATCATCAAAGTGGTGCAACTCAGGAACGACTTGACCCAAAGCGCTCCAATGTGCTATGTGGCCCCCTGCAGATGACCTTTATGTGCATATGAAGTTCCCGCCCGACATCCAATATGGCCGCCAGGTGGGATCCCAAAAATCATCAAAGTCCTACCTGGGAATCGCGATGACTTGACTCAGATTGCTCATAACTGATATGTACCTCCCTTTGTCATTAAACTATAATGTCTAACCCGGTGAGCACATGGTCCATGGACCATTTCATCCTTTTCTCTTTACAGAATGTCGGAAATGAATGCACGAAAAGATCCATCTTGATATTAAGTGTCCTAGGACTTGATGGTGGTTAGAAAGTACTTTGCCAAAGAAGCAACACATGAGAGACTGTCACAATCATACCATAATCACAACTTCCTGCAAGGTGATTTCTGAATTTCAAGTCTCAGCACACAATGAAAGGGGCCAATGACAATGTATGTGATTTACAGTATCGGCACATATCACATCAGCTGCACCATCCTTGATGCTCGACAATGAAAACATCATCTTCAAACATTGTTTGCAAACTAAACCTTCTTCGACTGCACCAACTATTGCATTCTACATGGACCGTACTTGCAGTCAACATCAGTCGTGATGGATACAGGAGCAGCAGGAGTTACTAGTATGCCACAACATGTACTAGTGTGTTCGAATGTGACCCACATGTATATTTGTTGTACAGTTTGATTATGAACAAAATAGAACATTCTGGCTTTCAAATAAATGTCCATCTTACTGAGCTTTGTAATTCTAATGTTACAAATCCATGACACCTTGATCTTCTCTATAACCTTGCCCATCGACCGAACTTTTTACATTGCCACTCAGTAATTCTCGATCAGTCAACTTTGCCTAATTTCTAAGGGCGGTCTTCAAATTGGCTGACAAGCCAATTTCTAGTTGTGTCTGGTTTAGGACCATCCCCATTTCACGTGAGCCGTGGTAAGCATTCACCGCTAATGACGGCCGGCTCATTTTCAACGCAAATCGGATATTAGGACAGATCAGAACACTATTCTGAATGCAGAGTTGAGTTGCAAGTTTCAGCACGCTTTATTGGCAAGTGGTGCATTATGCGAAAGTGTGTCTTATTTTTGCGGTCGTCCCGACAATGTTGAATTGAATAAATTTTTACGCCTATTAAATTTGCGGATGTGACAGAGCCGCAAAGACCGCAAAATTAAAACGTCCGCAAAAAATTCCCGTTTTACATCAGTAGTAGGAACGTGGTTTTATTTTGCTGTGGTTTTGTTAAACCACGAGGATGGCACCTTAATTGGCTGATGATGGTAAATAATTTCTCTGACATTTTGTCCGAGGGTGTTTCAACACTGATATGAGCCTAATTAGCTGCATTTATGGTCCCTTTAACATGCAGCTCTTTGATTTTTGTCAACCAGTACATGTGACCCACTCCAGCAAAAGCAGGCACTTGTCACATGTGATCATCATTGTCATCAGTTTACTCGTCAACTATTATCACTGCTGTCCACTACTATTGTCAACCGACAGAGACGGACATTTCAGCTGTTGTGTTGTAAGGTCGTTAACCCTTTCTTAGGTTGCGACATGCACCTACTTTTGCTGTAGCGGGTCACATTTGTAGGCCTATCTTGCTCTAACAAGTGAAGGGAGCGTAGCTTGAAGGGTGAAGTGATTGTAGGCCTTGATAGGTCAGATGATGTACGGTAGGCCTTCACACTGGTTCAACCACTTCCAATACTGAATGCCTCCGAAAACTAGAGCCATCATGTGATGGCGCAGATTCGTCTCCATTTGAAAGTTATGAAATGGCATGCACAGCGGCAAAATAGGTGGGCAGGGTCCAAAGGGTACTTTGGGTACAAATATAGTAGGCCTACCCTAAAGAAATTTGAGGGTACGATATAGAACCCTGAAAAAATCAATTCAGTAATGTTTTTCTTAAATTTGTTACATTTCAAATGCAACTTTCATGCATAAGGAAGACTAATTTTGCATTTTGGAGTGAAAAATGACTCTGGAGGCCATTATTAACAGAAAAAAAATTTTGAAAAAAATTTAAAGAATTTTTTCNCCCCCCCCCAGGAGGTACCCTGGGAAAAATCGTGGCAGAAACCCTGGTGGGGCTGAAGTGTAGGGAGTGTGGGACACTCCAAAAGTGCCAAAAAGTTGTAAAAGCTAAATCTCACCCTTTGACATGAACATGATGAAAGGCCTCTCAAGTGAATTCAAATTTCCCGCCCACAGCACCATTAAGCAGGTAATTTTCTGATTGGCTGTATCTCGATGTCCCAACTATCTTGATAACTTGGCCCCAAAATGGTTATTAGGCCTATGCTATGAAATCAACAGAATATTGAACAAAAGACCCAATTTGAGCCTCTCACAGTGTCCATCATAGCTTATTTTTCTGCTCATTAGGCATGTTAGGTCAGACTAGAAACATCGTAGGTGACACACTCTACTCATGGAGATCGTCTGCATGGTTTTTAGCGCGAAGCCAGATCAAGTAGGGCTAAATATATCTTCGTAGAAATGACCAACAAGGGCAAACTTTATGTCATTGGAAAGGAAATTTTATCAGGAATCCAACCAAACAGTTTTTGAGGCGATTTCATTCCATCCCAGAGAAATAAAACCAAAAGTTCACGACGTTGTGAAAGACATGAAAGCTATCCTCAAAAGTCAGTATCATCAACGCAAAAATACAAGGTCTGTGTTTCGTCGATGAAGTGTTCGTCAGCTGGTGGTGGTGAGTCGTGCGTTTAGATAAAATCTACACAGCTCTTGTGCAGTGTATTCTTCAGAAGAGTTTGGAACCTTGTGCAGCATATTCTTCAGAAGAGATCGGAACTTTTTGCTGTGTATTCTTCAGAAGAGTTCGGAATCTTGTGCAGTGTGTTCTTCAGAAAAGCTCGGAATCTTGTGCAGTGTATTCTTCAGAAGAGTTTGGAATCTAGAAGACTTTGGATTTTTCGGAAGCAGAAACTACATGCACCAAAACAGCAATTTACTAGAAGCGATGGTGAGGCTACAGCAATTTGATCTTGGATGGCCTAGAATCAAGCAGTAATTCCTCGGTTGGGGAAGGATGACAGAAGACGTAAAACAAAGGAATTCACTGGCCAAGATGATCGCAAATTCGAGACGTGAAAGAAACTGTGTCTCTGTATACCTTTTCCAGTTATCAGTATTTATTGTTATTAGGGCATTTTACTTTTTAATGGCCCGTAGTCCATCTTGCTTTCTGGAACATAGCAGTGTATAAGCTTATAAATTATTCAAATGGCTTCAGTAGGTGGCAGCACCGTATTCTACACTTTCGTTTTATTGGTGATAGGTTATATATTGAAGACAAATGGTGCATTTCGGTGACTTTGTGATATAAAGGTGAGCATTCCATGATCACATTGTCTTACAGAATGTTGCACAATTGACCTACCTTCCGTGCTGCGTACCACGTGCAGCGCCATGTGTGTACCGTCCTCGTATCTTGCGCCGCTGTGGAAGGCACGTAGTGAAGACATAATGTCATTCGCCCGTGGTGTGCGGACGTCACGCAGAAGACGCGTGACGTACTCGTACCATATGCAAAGAAGTGGCGCATGACGTACGCGGAAGGTATGCGGTTGAAGGTAGGTCATTGTGCGCCGTACTGTATGTCCATCCGTTCTCCCTAGGACCTGTATAATACTCGGAGTGTTAATGAAATGAAGATGTGACCAATGCTGACATAGAATTTTCCTGCAAATGAAATGGTGGTTGAGGTAGCTTTTTACTCAATTTGGCTAGTGATCGTGTTGAAAGGGAATATGTGATATAGTCACAAACTCAGGAACTCGTGGATAAATTTTGTTGCGAAATCGTCTTATGGGCATTTTTATGTGATGGCACATAACTTTAAAAGATATATAGAATTTAAATTGTATCTGAAGTGTTTCCTGGGGGTAATGATCGCCCCCTTGTGTTATATGTATGTACTAGGTCTGTAGAGGAATTGTACACAGTTATTACGTAGAGTAGAAAGGAATGCTATGAATGACCCGGTATATTTTGATATGTGTAATGGATTGAAAGTGTAGGTCCATTAGTAAAGGCCAATTTACACGATATGATTTTTAAAGTATGAGTCACCCTACATGTAACTTCAATATCGGCAAAGTGCCAAGCTTGGACATGTGCACAGATCAGTGGTAAATAATCCATGTCGCAGTTATCTAATGATGTTAGGGTAACTTGGTTTACTTTCCATGAGCCTATAGCAAATCCAAGGTTATGCTCAGTCAACTGGTAAATACTGTGTGATTTAATCGTGTTCACTTATGGTGTCTGTTGTACAGACCTGGCACTTTGCCCATGTTATAGTTACGGTGAATCATACTTTACATCCAATTGTTGGATCAAACACGACCGTACGTCCAAATCGGTTCGTGTAAACTGCACATACCACAAAAATTTCTCTTTGCGGTGTCAGATGCACAAGACAGATTCTCTATTTTCTTCCGATGTCGGACGAAGGACGCATGAACTCGACCAATCAGGTGGCTGCATTGAGATCATGTCATGGCGTGCTTGACAAAGAATGAGTTTCTCCACATTGACGAATGAATAAATCGGACCATGTATACAGAATTTCCAATCCAACGGAATTGTACGACAAGATCCATCTTGGACGTACGTCCAAATTGCATCGTGTAAATTGGCCTTAGTGGGAATGACCCTACATTTGGTTTGACCTTTAAACCTCTTTCTTTCGGTGACTCTACGTTGGATTTCTCAGTACTTTTATCAGACCTTCGTATAGTCTACCATAGTTTATGATTTTTGCTTGTCACTATTTGATTGGTTGCCGGTGATTGTTGCTTTAGATGATTTATATTATTATAAAGGAGTTGTGATAAAGTTACCACGACATGGCTGTTACAGTCACAGATACGGGTCTGTTTTGGGGTTCTGTAGGTTTCTTCGGGTTACCTCTGTTACCTGACACTTGTGTTGGCTTCTTCGGGTTACCTGGGACTTGCATCTATCTGCTTTGACACTGATACTGATTGTGGAAACATCAGGACCCATATTCATAAAACCCTTCTAGGCTTAGTTGCCTGCTAAAGTACAGGCCAATGTACAGGGTAGCAGCCAACTAACCTAGCAAGGTTTTATGAATATGGGCCCTGGATGACATGCAGGTGTGGAAAAGTTCCAGAAGTGACAGATTTTAATCAACTCTGTGTTATGTGGTTCTCAGTTTTCTTTCAAAACATGAATTGAGCTGGCTCTGTCGAATATGACAAGCTGACTTCTCTCCGTTCAAAATTTGGTCTGCTGACTGGGATAACTTGTTTTTCCTTTCGACTTCAAGATTTGGGTACGGCTGGCTCTGTTGTTCTGCATATGGCACCTCATTTTCTCATGTTTCCTTTCAAGACTTGGGCCCATCGCCTCCCTGCCAGAGACTTCCAAGTGCAGTTATCAAGCAAAAACAAAAGTATTGGTTTACCCTCGTAACTGTTTTTTAAAGGTCCTTGGCATGTAATGTAAATATACTTCCTACCTCATTGGATCGCACTATGGAATTACCGGTATGTGTTTTTATAAATCTTCAATTTTCTGTTCATACTCAACAATGGCTGATTGTAAATAGACTGTTTAGAATTTTATGAATGTCTTAACTGATTAAGTCCATTTTGCTTTAACTGATTCGATTTGACATTGCTGCCAGCAGCTGCATGTTAAAAAAGTTTTAAGTAACTTCGGTCAACATACTCATCACCAGGTGTGTAATTTTTCTGCCAGGTGTGGAATTTTTCGCAGAGGTTTTGAATACTAGCACAGGCAGTTTTGGACTGTAAGCCAGGCAAGGCCCCAATCATTTTGTCAACTTAGTTGATGATTGAATATTCAATTCATTTAACTATCTCAGGGTGATTTATCAATTATTGATAAATTTTTCATTGTTGATTAATTGGATAAATTATGTTAATGAATGCACCAATTCATCAGGTGATTGACAGAGCGTTTGACAGGCAGAATTTGATTGTTTAGTCCATTGCAACTGACTGACCAAGTTGTCCAGTTCGATCAGTTACAGTGAGATGGACTCTAGTTTATTGAAAATTGAATGCTGAATAATAACCCCTGTGACTTTTGCATTTCCGGTGGTGAATAATTATTTTAGGGTTTTAGAGGGTACTGAGGTAGTTTGGCATGTTATAGTGTTAAAAAGATTTTGCGAAGTGCTGACATGGCCGAGAAGTATACAATCTTCCAACAGATATGCTTTATCAAATCCTTAAGCCTAGCATACATCACACTTGCGACTGGAGACGACTAGTTGCCACTGAGCTACTGGCGAATAGGAGGATCTGGAACTGGAGGCGACTGATCAGTCACCAGTAATGGTCGATGTACGCACCCTTGCGATTCACTTGAACTGAGATTTTGCCAGTCACCGCGAGTTGCACATGTTCAACTTTCTAGCAACTAGTTGTACCCAGTTTCGTTCAGTCGCTGCAATGTACGCCGGCTTGCAACTGATCAGTGCTCAGTTTTCTCAACGAAACCTAGTCTTGTAGAGTCTCAATGCCCCGGATTGTACATTGTACCTGAGTTGCTGCCAATGGAGTCAGGACATGACGACTGATTGGATCCTCCTAGTTTAACTGAGTTGCTGAATTTGCAATGTGCGCGCAGCGCGTATATCACCAGCGACTGATCAGATAAGTTGCTTCCGGTCACAAGTGTGATGTGCGCTAGACTTCAGAGAACTGGTTTGCCCGTTTCTGAGTGATATATGTTTCAAGGTTAAAGAATTCTATACTAGGTATTCTATACTATGTTAAAGGAGAAATTTTTTGTACAGATTGGATCCAGCTGGTTGTTGGGGTATTGGTATCCGTCAAATGCCACAGTTTTTTCTTGGAAACTCTTCGGTTATAACCAAGATGGAATGTGTTCACCTTATTCTGAAAAGATCAGATTAAGCGGGAGAGCAAATTTTTTCTTTGGATAAAACCGTGACATTTGTTTGAAAGATCCTATGTGCTATGTATTAGAGTTTGTCATATTAGTCAATAGTTGATTTATAGTCCATAATCTTTATATTTTAGAGATAGAGTTCAACTGGATCTGTGTGCTTAGTTAGAAAAGAGTCAACAAAAGCCGTAGCTGCTTTTGATTACCACACTATTGAAGTATGTTTTCCTATAGATGATAGATGGCAATGACGATACAATAGATAAGGCCACACTTTTTATATTTATTGGATTACGGATTTTTCAGGCCAAAACCTATGTAGGAGGGGAGGGAATAAAAATAAAAATAAAATACAAAAATCTTTGACTTTTTAATTTTTTCCCTAGTGTTACGTGCTATGCGTCACAGAAATTCAAGGGGGAGGGAATAAAAAAAGTGAAATGTGCTAAAAAAGAAATAAAACCTTTTATTGATGCAACAGTAGAACAAGAGATATGGCCTACATAGGGGCCTATATCCTGAAAATACAGGGCGTCAGCATTTAAATATCTTTCACATTGCACCTAGTGGTCGGCGGGAAAAAAACAAGAACACAAAATAGACCATCGGGAATTTTATTTTTTTTCAACACTTTCAAAAAACCTGGGGGGCGGATCCGTAATCCAATAAATAAAAAAAGTGTGGCCTAATGAATGTTTAGAATCCATTAAAGTATAATGTGAAATAGTACAGTAAACATTGCATATAACGGATTTGCATTGAAAATACTGATCCTCGTACATGTATATAATGGACTGTCCGTTATATACAATGATCCCGGACTGATTTTCCAGTCTGAGTTGAGTGCATTTTCATTAAAATTTCATCACATAATGGATATCACATATAATGGATGAAAATTTCTGGTCCGGTTGAGTCAGATATACATGTATGCAAATTTTTGGTTCACGTGGGCCTATAGTCCCTTTAAGTGACCATTATAACTGCATTTACATCTTGATTTGACAAATCGCAATCAACTACACCATATTGGATGAATTCAATTGGTGGCCATTTCCTTGGGGGCTGTTATCCCTGGATAAAATATCAAAAGTTCAATGCATTTTTTGTCCATTTTTTACAGAATTGATTGACAATAATGTGCCTTTCATGATTGAGATGTACTGTACTGTATTTACATGACAGCCAATCTCAGTGTTTCATATGAAAGGTTGAGTTTAAAATAATAATGGTATTCATCCATTGGTTAGTTAGGCTTTGGCATGGAAGTTGAGTTAGAGGATTAATCTGATTTGCTGAGTAGAGTACTGTTGAGCAACAAAACTTCTCATTGGTTCCTCCTCAAGTAACAAGCCATCCGATTCGTTCCTCCATGGAAACAATCTGCATAGATTTTGTTCCAGTGAAATAGAAGATAATGTGTTAGCTACATGTATTCAACTGCTGAGTGAGTAATTTTTAAAAAAATCCATCTGTAATGTAAACCTTAAAGAAATGATTGTATGTGCTGATCATAAAGAATGTTGCTGCTGAATATGCATTTAAATTAATTCATTTGTACATTCAAGGACTCTGAAGAGACTCGATCACGTAGGGTCCAGATTTGAGTACTTTGCGCTAGTATAGACGTTCTTCACGTGACGTCACATTTTCTTGACAACAGAATGCCGCCAAGTTGATATTGGCCGTCAAATGTCAAGAGAAATCATGGCATGAACACAGCGTCAACACACAGACCGTGACGTCAAAAAGTCATGGTGTGACAGTTTTGACGTCGTCGCGTGCCATTTTATGGCCAACAAGCATGATTCTTTGCAGTCATGTGACCGTTGTGATGTCAGTGAAGAACGTTTATTACCTTGTCATTTGCATAACGCATAACGCATCAAACTTCTGCTGACCTAGAGTACCGCTATGGTTCTTTTGCACGCAGTAAGATTTCATGTTCAATTGTGGGTTATACAGTTCTTTTCTAAATTTGTAGGTAGTCAGTGCAAATGACAAGACGAAACGAATGAATGCAAAAAATCTGCTCTTAGTGGAATGCGATGGGCTTCGGGTTCGACACCAAATCATTGTTTGAAATTATGAAGTCATGAATGTAGAATCATGGACTGGTACCGTAGCGATCAGTACATGTAACTCAAATATTATACATTTCAGGTATATTTTTCCTGCAGAATATCAATATTACTACCGTACATTTAGGATTATGTCATGCAGTTTGATTTCATTCAGGCAAGTCCAATAGCACTAGCAATCCATGAAATCTTTAAAAGCACCTCTCCAAATATTAGAACCAGCTCGGTCAGTTTTCTTTAAAGAGGAACTGACCCCTTCAAATATAATGACTATTTTTGCTGTTCCAAATGGGTATGACACTACTCTATGGCTGGCAAAAATTTGGTGAAAAAATCTCAACTCACTTTCAAACTACACACAAAAATGTATTTCTCAGAATTCAAATTTCCCACTCAATTAGTGATGTCATACCTAGAACCATTTCTATAGTCATCCATTGTGAAATGTACCAAATCTTTATCCTGGAGAGCCTGTCAAGTGCACTTTCTGACTCAAAGTGTTGTTTTAGGAGGAAAAGTCCAAAGTAAACACTAACTGCCTCAGGAAGGGTACCGGTATTATTATTCAACAAACTGTCGAGATTGACTAAGATATTGAAATCTCTAAATATGGTATTTCCAATTATTTCTTAATTTTCACCTGAATTCAAGAAGTGTAAAGATCCCCACAGGGTAACTAAAAAATTGATTTTCAATCATGGCAACACGGTTGACATTAGAAATATATTCTTTCCAGCTGTCTTAGATACAGATATAGCACATTTTGCAATGGTCACTATATTGTAATGGTTCTCTGAATGACATCACTAATTGAGCGGGAAATTTGAATTCGAAAATTACATTTTGGTGTTTATTTCGGAAATGGGTGGAGATTTTCAAATTAAACTGTTGTGAGTCCTGAAGTGATATTGTAAGGCATTTTGAGGTGTAGGTAGCCCAGTTTGGCTGGCAAAGTAGTCAGTTCCCCTTTAACTCCCGCTCAGCACAGGTTCCAGTCTGTCCAATTCTGGAACCTGTTCTGAACGGTGCTTTAATAGTTCCAAACCCGATGCTGATTTTTATTCATCTTGACTGCTGACCAGTCATCACCTACATGTAACGCGATCACTGTTCCAATAATTTTTGACTGATTTCAGTTGATTCATCAATGAACTGTAGAAGTACCGGTATAAGTCAAGTGACCCTCCACAGCAAAACGAGTCGTATGTCGCTCTTAGCTTGGCAGGTTGGGACCAAATGTTTGTCAGTTTCAATATTGTCCGTCTGTTATGAAATCTGAAATAATCTATTTCTTCCATTCTCTTCTGGTGTCATCTTAGTTCGTTGAGGCTCACCTTCTGAGCGACATGCGACTGGTTTTGCTGTGGAGGGTCACAAATAGTAAATTCTTACTTGGAATCATATGTGTGCTATCATGGTAATGTCATTTCTGTCATCATTTTGTGTCACCCATTGATATGAACTAACAAACTATTTTAGAGAAAAGATGAATAAAACATTTTTACATCTAACCATTTTTTCCGTTCGTTTAATCATGTATCTACACGGAATACATTATTTTAAAACCGCCAAATTACTACATATACACAGTGTAAGTGTAAAGCCTAATTCATACAACGATGCATGACCATCACTGGGGATTGACCAGGATGCCTAACCTCGAAGCACGATTTTGTCAGTCTGTGCCCAATCGTGGGACTAGTACTGGTCTCGCGATAATTCTGCTAGCCGGATGCTGTGGTGTGAATCAACATGATATGTTGCCATCTAAATTTTAAATCATGCTTCGGACACCGACAATCTGCATCTGAAGTATATAAATCAAGCTTTCGCACCTCGGTATATAAACCTGGAACTTGCGGGGCCTTATTTCCCGCATCTGTAGAAATTTGTTCACTGGTGGTCAGGTAATGGGTACTGTAAACCGTGAAATTTTCGCGTGCGTTTTATTTTCACGATTTTCGCACTCGAGGGTCAAAACGCGAACATAAATCGTGCGAAAATCATTGGTTCTTGAGGTTTTATGAAGATGAAGGGTTCCAATCGCGAAAAATTATTCTTCGCAAATTCGTAGACCCCAAAAAATCGCGAACATTTAGCACCGCGAAAATTACACGGTTTACAGTATTAGAAAGACAAAGTACATGTAAGTATGCATTTACTCCCTTTCTGGTCTAGTGTACGTACAAATGCATTGGAGACATCTGTACAAAATCAATCAATCAATCAATTTGTGGGCATTTTAAAAATGCTTTAGTACTGGCATGATCAGTGACATTTACCGGTACCAAAAGAAGTAAATAAAACTACATGTATTTTTACTAGACTTCATTCACCATACTAGCCCCTGTCCCCTCAAGAGTTTAACCTTTTCATAACTCAACAAAAATCCAGAATGGAATGATGTCTAATGTCATATCGCACAGAAAAACTGTTAGCACATTAAAAGAATTCAGCACCAACCAATGGGGGAATGGAAATTTAGGGAGCTACATGTACAGTAAAACTTGCATGTATCGGACTCCGTAGTTATTTGGACTAGAAATTTTCGTCTGTTTAAACAGAAGAAAATTTCTGGTCCATGTGCAATATTCATTATACTGTAAAACGGGAAATTTTTGCGGATGGTTTTTTTCGCGGACCCTCAGTATTTCTGCCGCAGAATAATATTTTGCGCCTTTATAATTTGCGGACAGCTCGGCGCCGCAAAAACCGCAAAATTAAAATGCATTGCAACAAATTCACAGAGCCGTAGACGTGATTTCCCGGCATTCAGGCCACCATCATCCTCTATGGGAAGCAGTTTCATTCATAAATACAAGCAGTTTCAAGAGCCCCGAAGTTCCATGTGCTCTTGTTTTGACTGGAGACTGACCACGTGGCTTTGTTGTGTCTGGTTTGGGACCATAAGTATTCGCGGCTAATGACGGCCGGCTCATCTTCAACGCGAGTATCGGATGATCAGAACACTATTCTGAATGTGGAGTTTACCGAGTTGCAAGTTTCAGCGTGATTTATTGGCAAGTACTAGCATTATGCAAATTGTGTCTTATTTTTGCGGTCGTGCCGACAATGTTGAATTGAAAAAATTTTTACGCGTATTAAATTTGCGGATGTGATAGGACCGCAAAGACCGCAAAATTAAAACGTCCGCGAAAATTTCCCGTTTTACAGTATTCATTGACCATTGCAATATCCATTACATCAGCCCTGCTTTTTGCCAAAAGATGGCAGCAAAGTTCTAGCCGACCAATACAATAGAAAATTCTCCTGATTGGTGCTCAGTCAACCATGAATGGGTTCGCTCGTCATTAAATTGGACCATAGTGACACACCTATTGGTCAACTGACTGACAGAATTGGAAATTCAGCTCGTTATACATGATTATGAGGATCCATTCTATGCAAGTCTGTTCAGGCAAGGTTTACTATATGTGACCCGGCACAGCAAAATGAGTCGGAAGTCGCACAGAAGAAGGCCGAAGGTGGAACCAGACAGCAACCACAGAAATTGACCAAGTCAAATTTCACAACGGGCAGACAATCCTGAAATCAGCGAACCGTTGGGGTCACCTTGGACATGTTGGGTCTTCTTATGTGCGCATTCCGACTCATTTTGTCGTGCCGGGTCACATATAGTACCAGTCATGCCAGTAATCTGTGGCCGTGCAAGATATGACAAAGTGTTCGTCCACTACCTAGCCAACAGGAGAAATTCCTGCAATATAGAAGGCAGTGGTAATTTTGGCACAACGTTGGGAAGATATGCTGGTCCAATACTTTTTCTAATCACGTACCGACTCAGGTCCGTCAGACGTCGTGGTTTTTGACAGTAGGGCGTAAGCAGTTCACAGAGTTTGTTATTTCTTTTTAGGAATCCAGGCATCTCGCCGTCACTGTTCCGTAACTTCAGCTCACCGCTGGCCTTTATCAGGAGTTCAAGACTACCGTCGTCTTCGTCATTGTTGATTCCGGCGTTCTGAATGGAGGCGCACCGCATCAACGGAGTTTGCTGATTGTAATTCCGCACGTCAACGTCGGCGTTGTACTCAAGTAGTATTTTTATACTCTGCAGATTTCCCCTGTGCGCCGCCCAGCTCAGCGGGTTATTCATGTTGAAGTCGAGAACGTTAACGTCGGCGCCATGCCTAAGAAGCACCTTGAGGCACTCTGTATTGTTTTTGAACGCTGCCCAGTGCAACGCTGTGCCCTGGTTTCCGTCACCTGTGTTCACTGTCGCTCCGTTGGACAGGAGAATCTCACAGCATGTTGCATCTCTTTCTGCCGCATAGTGAAGGGCGCAGCGTCCATATCCATCTCGCATATTCACCTGCAGAAGAATGCGAATGCATTCAACATCGTAGAGAAGGTATATTTGACATGAGCTCCTTTTACACTAGCCCAGTTGCAGCGTGCCGAAGTTGACCCAGACCGAACCCGTGTTGAATTCAATTCTAGTGGGATACACGTTTACACTTCAAAAATCAACGGAGACGAATCCAGGCCAAGCCCACCCAGTAAAAACATGTTGGTTGCCATGGAGGTTTCGCGGCTATGACATTAAGGCCAAGGTCAAGTAGTTGACCCATGCACACTGCGCCGAGGTAAGTGGGCTAGATTTGCTCCAGCTGTTTATGAGGAACCAGCCCTGCGGTTTATCCCGACAGGTCGGCGCTGCGAGCGATTGTACCGAAACGACGTCATTGACGTTGTTTTAGGTGTTGACGTTGCGTCATGAAAAAAATTCTTGTACATTTTTCTACAGGAAGAATGACACAAATGACGTTGTCCTTATCGCTATCGGATCTCTTAATTTTAAGAAAAAAAGGAATGAGTTTAAAAGAAAATTTCATCTGCTACACGATTATTCAAGTTTTACTGCCATGCGACCAACACAAATGGTTTATTTTCACGACAGAAATAAATGGAAATAACGTTAGAAAAAAGAGATTTCGGTCACATCGCTCGCAGCGCCACGTTGTGACGTTAGTGTGCGGTGTTCCCCATTTAAGACTGGTGGAATTTCAACCGAACCGTGCTCAACCCGGACCGGGCCTACCTCAGATTGCAGGGTTAATTTGGTAGGGACCGGGACAAGCTGTCTCAACCCATTTACAAGAGGCAAAATTGGACTGAACCGTGCTTCGGTCCGGACTGACGGTTCGGTACAATTTTGCCTCGTGAACACAGAAGAGGTTTAAAAATTCACTTACATCAGCCCCCTTCTCTATCAAGAGTCTGACGCAGTAGACATCGGATACCATACAGGCGCAATGTAGAGGTAACAGGGTACCATACGACTGATTCACATCGGCTCCAGCTTCCAAGAGTTCCTCTACATCATCCTCCACACCCGATATAACCTGCCAGTTACTTATCGCACGGATCAGCCTTTCTGAGAGATTGTACTTGTCTTGGACCTTCGCCATTATGTAGTACATACCGAGAGGTGTCAACTCAAGCGACCCAAATGGTGACAACTGGAGAAAAGAATCAAAATGAAAATGTGACTATTTAGCACATGCACGTTACCGGCCCATTCTAACCTGTGGCTGTGAACCTAGCAGGCCTCCCACCAGCTTCCAAGCAAATTATTGTAGGAATTATAGGAAGAATTTGCCAAAATTATAGGAAAAATATAGGAATTTTTACATGAAGATACGAGTATACTGATCTTATAATCTCCCTTCCTCAGTTGACTAATCATTCAGTTTTCTTCAATTTCTTTGATGTATGCCTAGGAAAACTATGTCTAGGAAAACTCGTCCCCAGAAAATTAGTCTCCGGAAAACTCATCTCTGAGGAAAATTCGTCCCCGAGGAAAAATGGTCCCCAAAAATTCGTTCCCAGAAAATTAGTCACTGGAAAATTCGTCCCAAAGGATAATTCATCATAGTCATGATAGTCCCAACAGGCGCAGATCCAGGATTTTTGGCAGAGGGAAGTCAGGGCCGCCAAGGGCAGTTGTTGCAGGCTGGCGCCGAAGATGCCTGGGCCGACGGGGGGGGGCTGGGGGGCCTCCCCCAGAAAATTTTGAAATCTATAAGGCCATAGACGCGATTTCCTGGCATCTCAGTATCAAAAGAGAAGCTGTATTCTTGCATATTTTTTTGCTTATTACATGTATATCGCAAATTATTGAGAAAAAAAACAATTGGTGGTGGCGAGCGGGGGGGGATCATGACCCCCAACCCCCCTCTCGATCCGCGTCTGCCCAAAGGAAAAGAGAAAGAAGACAACACATTACAAAGGAGGACAGGTGTAACCCCCCTCCCCCTCATAGAAATCAGTTTAAAGTAGTTTAAAGGCTAAAATACACTTGTCCACTTTTGGACAGACTGGAAATATAGGAATTATAGGACAAAATTGAAGAAATATAGGAATTATAGGAATATAGGAATTATAGGAGCGAAATCTTAAAAATATAGGAAATATAGGAATTATAGGAACAGTGGGAGGCCTGA